>JAATLQ010003748.1:564-15175 GCA_013421005.1 Heliconius erato x Heliconius himera | reverse complement strand
ATTTTGTCAGCCACACTATATAATATTGGGGCTATAAATTCATAACTACGACGTGCCAAAGTAGATTTTACCCTAGGGAATTCATATTTATTTAATCTTTTGGGTGCTGTTGGGGTTTTGGTAACAGTAGTGCAATGGTATCTTAAAATACATTTACTTATAAATAATTGTCGGACGTTCAATGTTTTAGACTTATTGTAGACTAAGACCGTTGGATGACGAAATGATAAGCCCATAGCCACTTTAAGTACAGTGCGTTGTGCTCGTTCTAAGGTAACAATAATTGATTTGGCAGCTATTGTTACTCTATTAATAGATACTCTAGGTATATCGGTAAGAGAGATAGGGGGAGACCTCGGTTGACCTTCGAAAACACAGTATCAGTAGTATATACTGGAGGAAGGTCACGTAAAAAGCATGAGGACCCCCAGAGGGCATGTATGAAGAGGTTGATGACAGTTGACGAGGGCAAAGGGGTATGTAGAGACCGTAGCGTTTGGCGGTCCGTTCTCTCTGACTACCCCGCTAGGGATAAAGCGTGAAGCTAGTTTAGTTTAGTTTTTTAATCTAGGTATATTCCTTTTACCTTAACTCACTTCGTTAAGCTGTCTTAAGACACTCCGGATTCGTTCCGTTCTGGAATAATCACTCCGAATTCGAGACACTGCGTGTTGAGTGTCGAAATTAAACAAAATGGAAATTATATTTTATTTATATTTTTTACTGTATGAAATTTTTATTAGTTTAATATATATGCTTTTTACCAATTGTTATTTTATCAGTACAAGCTGTGATCTAATTGGAAAAACATTTAGTCTATAAATAGAACTTGACGTAATTTGGCCAATAAATAAACAAATAAATAAAATTGATCCCTTCCATTAGTGATCGAACCCACAAACATCGCGTTTGCTGTCAGATGCTGACCTACTTTTACTATATATGAGTTGGTAGTACAAAATATATAAATATAATACAAAAATATAGTAAAGATTTACCCTTCCCGCTATCTTTTTAATCACGAATAATATAACAACCATATTTTTTATTTAAAAATGCTTCTAAAATTATAATATAAGAAAGTATAATTAAGTGTTGAAACAGTTTTATTTTTAACAACCCTTTTATTTTTAGAGACTTTTACTACTACACAATTATAAAGCGATTACAACAGTACAATATGATTTAAAAGATTATTATTCATGCCTCCATCTCCTCTCAAACTCAACAACGAGGAACGAGTGGGAGATCTTGTCTTTCAATTTTATAAACGTCGAGAATAGCTTCGGGGGTTTTTAAAGTTCATTTGAAAAGTGAAGTGACAAATTGAATAAGAATACGTTGTAGAGAATCTTTGAGTCTAAGAGCGCTTGTATCCATAGTATTAGTACCAAATTGAGTGTGTCTAGTGTTATTAAAAGTTATATATTTTCATTTCTTTGCTCTGGTGTGGAGGCAAAGCGCGGCGTTTAATTCCGCCACATTACACACAATGCCTGCAGAATTCGGTGGAAAATGGGATACGGAGAGTTTTAACACTAGGTTCCCTATGCCTACCCTGATGTGTGCAGGATACAGCGTGAAGCTGATTTTTAAAATAAATAAATTTTGAACATAGGAAAATACTTCAATTGGTTCTGCAAACGTACAGTTATATTTTTTAAAAAATATGCTTAAATCGGCTTTCAACTGAAATATAATCGAAACAATATGCACCTAAATCATTTCTACGAATACATATATTCTGTAATCCCTGAAATAATACTTCTGTGCACTACGTTGCTTAATTACAAGAATATTTGATTTATAACCAAAAAAAATAAAAAATACCTGACTTTTTTTTTAAATTGCGTAAAATTTAAATTACGGTATGGATCTATACATCAATCTCATGTTCTTGCCAGCTACTTCTATTTACCACCCGTTGTGATTAAAACGTGCAGCAAGTAGCAGTCAAAGAGATAACCTAGTATCAATACACTCCGTTCTCTGTTTTCCACGTACATTCAGGTCACTGGTTATTGAGTTGAAATTCAACGCTACACTCGCGGGAGCAAGAAAAACAAAACGGTCAAATGTGAGTCGGACTCGTCCACCGAGGGTTCCGAACCAATTTCAGGGTTGTAGCCTTGTAGGTCAACGAGAAGTACAACTTATAAAAATTGACACACTTAACATTGCCCGAATAACACGTCTGTATTCACTCATTGTATGTTAGGTCCTTACATATGAAATTGGCGTTTAAAGCGTGAGGAACAAAAAGTCAAATATTTTTTAATATAATGTTTTTATTTAATATAAATATTATTGTGCCGGCTAATTAATGTAACGCAGCAGTCGACGCGCGTTTGTCGGTTTATTTCACTCAGTTCGTGAGATACCCACCTTTCAGGCTTTTTAATTTTTCTAATTTGCTTTAACTGGATAGGATTAAATCAGCTTTATCACTAACACCACATCCTGCAACTAAGTCAGACGTGGTTAGTGGTTAGCGATGGATTCGCTTCCACAATAGCCTTCAATTATTCATTATCAGTGCAGGTCGAAATTACCAGAACGAAAAAGTTGGAACCAAAAACACACTGTGTTTTCTTTTGCGACACGAACGCCATACACATCATTAACCTTTTGAGCCGTTTCCGCAGCACTTGTAAAAAATGCGATATTTCATGTTTTACATTTTGTAAACTGAGTGACACAAACAGAAGGAAAACGAAGAAAAAAACAAATAAATGTCGGTTAACGACACACAAATACATGTGTACCTGTATAAATTTGAATTTGGAATTAACCAAAGAGGAAAAATTTGTGATTAAAAGCAAGCTTAATTTTTACTTTTTTGATTTATTTGATTGTAGATTTTTCCGTAGAAGGGATCATAGATGCGAATATTGTATATTAATTTCAGATGGTCAGCAAAGTGATATAAAGGTACCATTTTTTCGTTTGAGGTACGGAACCCTAAAAGCTTTTCGAGAGTGGATATTCATTTGAAACCATTTCAATTATAGTATATATATAATTCAATTATAGTATATATTCGTTTGAAACCAATTATATATATATATTATTATGCTGTCGTGATTATAATACCTATACTATTATACTCCTACAACATAATTTTTCAATAATTTTACTTATTAATTAAATTTGCCCATCATACTGAATCACTCTTGTAAAGGCGACATTTTTTTATTTCTTATAATTAAGCAGGGCTGTCTGTTACTGGCTAGCTGTCATTGTTATGAAATACATATACAAATATATAAACACAAACATCTGTTCATATATCGCAATTGCCTTAACACACACAACAATTATCACTGCTTGTTTGATATGATGACAGTTGGCGTAAACCTAATAATCATTTTAATGATTGTTTGCTACTTTTGCATGACTGACATATGTGGTTTCCCAAATAAAATCAAGCACAACATGCAGTATCCTGATGTTCTTTAAATTGAAGAATTGTTCTTTACAGTGAAGAAATGCCTCCGTTTTTATCTATTAGCAAAAATTAAATATGTTTCATAAGAACGAAATTTACCAAACGTATAGAATGTGATGACAAAAGCAGCGAAGTTCCTGAGTGGTAAACACTCTAACACTTCTAGAAGTTTTTTTGACCGTCCACATTAGACAAAAAAAAATTAAGTGAATGATTCGATACGAGGAATAGATTTATCAAATAGGCAAGCTGAATTAGTAGGATATAGATAACAAAAAACTTCTAGCAAAAATGAACAATGCAAAAGAAACTGAAAGAAATGGCTTCATTTTATTAAAATTTTTAAAATATTTGTAACTGTAACGATATAGAAACATCGTTGAGTAAGTTGAACATTTCCTATGTAACACACGACTGGTGTTTATTTATTGATGGTTTTAAAACAAGTCTGAAGGCGGTATTATTATACAATGGCATCAAGTATGCATCAGTACCGATAGCATATTCAATTGTCTTAAAGGAAACATGAAAATATTAAGTCAATACTAGATTTATTGAAATACAAAAATTTTATTTACCTGGAAAATATGCGCTGATCTGAAAGTGATAGCTATTTTACTGGAACTACAGGATGGATTTAATAAATACTGTTGTTTTCTTTGCATGTGAGACAGCAGAGCCACTAAAAAGCACTTTACTACTAAAATATTGCCGGAAAGGTCACAGTTCGCTTGATGAAAACCTAAAATGAAACATGTACCATTGATAGACCCTAAAAATGTCATTTTACCACCACTTCACATAAAACTTGGTTTGATGAAGAATTTTGTTAAGGCTATAAATAAGGAGTCTGCAGGGTTTTTTTTATTTAAAGATGGTATTTTTAAAAGTTAAACAACGCAAAACTCAAAAAGGAATTTTCGTGGGACCACAAATACGCGCATTGAGATTCATATTTAAGCAAAAAGCTTACTGATAAAGAACTTGATGCCTGGTTATCACTGAAAGCAGTAGTAAAAAGGTTTTAAGGCAACCACAGAGCTGAAAATGCACAACAACTAGTTAACGACATATTAAAAGGAAGGAAAAAGTACATTTGTAAAATTCACTTTCCTCATTCTCACTTTTCTTTTTTGTACATATGTACCCTTACTATTTTCCTAAAAAATATTATATAAATAGTATTTCTATATTTACTTAAAAAAAAGGTGTGGTCGTTTATGTAGCAAATAACGCGTATTTTGACACTATAAAGGAAATCAAAACTAATTGGGTACCTTCGATTAACCTAGAATTATGAAATTTGGCAGCTAGCATATATAGCTAGTATTAGTTCAGGAAAAATCTGAAAACTTTTATACATTTGTGGTTAAATCCTAAAAAATAATAGCAGAAACATAAATAGCAAAAAACCGCGTATTTCGACACTAAATGAAGTTAAAACTAATATGGTACCGGTTGACCTAGAATTATGAAATTTGGCAGCTAGTATCTACAGGTAGTACCAGTTTAAGAACAAATCTGAAAACTATACATTTGTGGTTAAATCCTAAAATATAATATCCTTAAGAAGAAGGCAACATTTGGTATTAAAGGCGATAGTTCAAGTGAGGTATCAGATGAAAGAGCTTTGGTAAAGTAAGCCTGAATTTCCGAAAAAGTTCAAGACCTTCAAGTTTTGTACGGAACCCTCGGCTCATGTTTGTCCAGTTTTTTCTCATTAGTAAGGCAATAATTATTATAAGAAATGATATGAAACACACGCGTACACATGAAATTTGAAAGATGACCTCGTTTTCCATGGCATTCCCTCATCAGATCCTGACTTAGTGGTAATGAGACTAATAGGAGATTAGACCCTTTTAAATAATAAAAAAATAATAAAGTCGCTCCACAAATGAAAGAGAAATCAACGGATAAATATTAAAACAAAATATAGTTAACGTTAACTTTTTTTTCAAAAAGGAGAAGGTTCTATAATGATTTACTATACTATATTAAAAAGTAAAAGTGAATTTTACTGATTAAGTAATAATAACTTTATTCCAAAATATTATTAAAATGTCCTCTAAATATTTTTACCGTATTTTTATAGAAAATATCTATTTTCAATTTTTTCTACGTAATAAATACAAAAAATCTATTAAAAGGCACATTAACCATAAACAAATAAAACCCTTCGTCGGTGCCCTGCTATCATCAAGTTTCTTTTCGCCATTTAAATTATAAACAATCATTTGAGATTCAAACTTGTAAAATTATGAATTCATGACCTACGTGGGTAGACCGCGTAGGAGTATAGGTGGAGAGGAAACAAAAGGAAAGTTTACACTATATTCGCCACAATGCATGATGTATTAAACGAGTATATGAGTAAGTTCCTAACTTATCGCTCTTTAAATATTATTAATTAATAAACTGTAGAACAAGAGTCTAAAGTTAAAACAGAGACATACTAAAACTGTTTAGGTAACACTGCGTTTATATATGTGGCCTTTATGTCTCTTGCCAAATTCATAGCCATCGTAATTATGAGTAAAGTCAAACAATGCCTCAACGACGACGAAGACGACGTGTTGTCTTCTTTCAATCGCTCGAAAGGGGAGAGGGGAAATGGCTTCAGGGTGGAACCATCTGCCAGTGGGTTCATACTCCGCTCATTACAATGAGCGTGGCATTGACCCTAGGCCCAGATAATGTCTCGAGTGAGACATTCAACAGATTTTTATGTTAAATGTAGAATGCTTATCACGCTGAACATCCGTTACTCTCCCGGTATGTTATTATTTCTTATAGTTTATACTGTTATGGTTATTCAGCTGATGTTCCAGACCTTAAATTTCTATATGCCAATAGAAAATGTCTATTAAGCTAAGTTCATATCATTATTTCTATTAGTTTTGCTGAACTGCTATGGTTGTCCATTAGATATTCCAAATCTTCAAATTTTTTTATGTAATATGTCAATACAAAATAATCGTCATGTTCAACAACTTTTTTTAAGGGTGTTCCCTTAACAAAAGTGAAATAATACTTATTTAGAAAACGTATAAAATTTTGAACGCAGCGGGACTCGAACCCGCGCCTCCTGGAAACCAACCAGGCGCTCTGACCACTAAGCCATGCGTTCTCGCCAAGCTACGTCGAAATTTTTATACGCTTGTTACAACTTATTTATGTTGTTAGTTGTTATAGCACTTTAAAAATGTTTAAAAATATTTAAAAAATAGTTTCTCTCTTGCCAAACGATAATTCTTAGCAATTATCTTTGGGTAGCGGAAATTTGTAAAAATCTCCCTACAGAGATGCTAACAACATAAATAAGTTGTAACAAGCGTATAAAAATTTCGACGTAGCTTGGTGAGAACGCATGGCTTAGTGGTCAGAGCGCCTGGTCGGTTTCCAGGAGGCGCGGGTTCGAGTCCCGCTGTGTTCAAATTTTTATACATTTTCTAAATAAGTATTTTTCTTTCCTAAGTGTGGTATTCCACACTTTAAAAATGTTTTAAAAAAGTTAAATAAGGCAAACAGGCAAAGAGGCATACAGGCAATATTGTTGTTGATCAAAAAATTACATCACAACAAAATAGAAGATTACTAATTTTTGCACCCACCTAATATGAGTATCAAATGAAAGGGCTTGATTTGTAAAAACCAATATATAGTGCAAAATTACTTCTAGAGGCTGGAAGGTGGCTGAAGGGATTTCTGAGCTAAGAAAGGTATAATAATAATAAAGATAGGATAGAGGTTGATCGCAAAACTTTACAATAATGAAGCATTCATAGTAATGAGAAAAATAAGAGAAAGTTAAAAAGTAAAATGTTAATTTTTACAAAATCTTTTTAAAAACAAGCCTTTATTCAAAAGGTAAGCTGTACTAAAATGAAAATACTAATTTTATGAAATTGAAAAAGCTCTTAGCTGCATATAAAAAACAGAGAATTGATACTAAATAAATTTTTTGCACGATACAAGTTTTTGTAATATTTAATATTTTCATTTCCTAGCCGAGGTAACCAGGCAAAGGGGGGCACTGAGTTCCGGTACTCAACACGCAATGCGTAAATTATTCATCGGAAAGTGCGGAACGGAAATGTCTTAATAGGGAATGGAGGGTAAAATGAGCCCCCCTCATTATGATATGATAGACATGCCCGCCAACGTAAAGTTTGTCAATTTCATAAGTTTTGGCCTACCTGCGGCACTGTTTCCGGGTCTATACGGCATAGATATCTTTAAAAAGCGCATATATCTCCACCTTAAAGGCCGGAGAAGCACCTGTAGCCCTCTATTGTTACACAGGGTCGTGGGCGACGGAGTTCACTTATCACCAGGTGACCCGTGAGAAGGGTCCAAAGTTTTTGCTTCACGCATTAATATATAGATACATATTTTTATATTTGCTGTTACACCATAAAGAAATTATGACTTAGCTGTACTTGCGAGTGCAATGACTTTGTACGTGAAGCATTGTAACCCAGATACGTAATTGGATAAATGGCCGTGACATAAATTTTAATATTAAACATGTGAATATTACAATATTGTTCAGTTAAGTAATCCTAGAATATGGATATTTTTTACATAAAATAGACTGTTTTTACGTTAAACTTTAATGTTATATCATCTTGGATAGATTCACTATTCAAGGTTAACAAGTCTTTTATTGTATTACAGACTGTATGATATTATATTTTTTTTGTATTGCAAGATAATTTTAATGGGGCCAGTCGTGGCGCAGAGGCACAAAGTGTGACTGTAAAACCGACTGGTTGTGGGTTCGATCCTCACTCGAGGAGATGAAAAATTTATTTAAATTTATATTTCCATTTCTTCGCTCTGGTGTCGAGGCAAAGCGCGGCGTTGAGTTTTGCCACTCAACACGCAATGCCTCCAGAATTCGGCAGAAAGTGGGGAACGGAATGTCTTAATACTAGGTTCCCTCTGCCTACCCTGCTGGTGCGGGATACAGCGTGAAGCTGATTTTTTTTAAAAAATTAATTGAAGTTTAAAATTTTACGAAAAGGATCGGAAGTACATATAAATCTACGAATTATGAAGCTTAATATTTGTGGACTAAAGTCTCAGCAAACACAATTAAAATGGCATCTCTCATGTGGTCGGGATCCGGTAGACTTAAGGTATAATTTTCCGCAAGGAGAGGCTTTGAGCAGGCCTTTCAATATTCCCAGTCGCCCTAAAGGGAATTTTAACGACACTAAGATTCTTCGCATTTAAATTTGTTTACCTTTTGAATAAACGTCCTAATCTACGTAAGCTCTACGATCTATTAAAATAAGCATCCAAGAAGTGCTCGGATTTTCTAATCACAAAAGCAATTTTCTTATTATTATTTTAAAATTGCGAGAAAAATAAGAGATTGTCTATTGTAATTTTGTTACATTTGGTTTGAATATGAGGGAAACTTTTTTCTTTCTATAAATTTACCGTAGCTATGTGCTGCTATATCGGTTGACACATTCATTGTCTTTGTAATTATTATTCTTTGTTTTATTATATAGTAAAAATCATTTGTTTTTTAATAAAATGTAACACAGTAAAGAAACCAAGTCAAGTGAGAACCGGTAAAGAACTATTTATAAAAATTGACAAACTTGAGTTTGTTGGCATATGGAGGCATTGCGTGTTGAGTGGCAGAACTCAACGCCGCGCTTAGCATCAACACCATAGCGAAGAAAATGGAAATATAAATGTAAGTAAATATTTCATCTCCTCGAGTGGGGATCGAACCCACAATCACTCGGATTTACAGTCACACTTCGTTCCGCTGCGCCACGACTGGTCTCTGAAATGAAATATAATTATATGTAACTAATAAAATATAATTGTATGTAATTCCATAGGTTTCTAGGGAAAGTACCTTATAGTTTTTGATTATGCGACGAATTTCATACGAAATGCAGCTAAAACAATGCATAAATCTATCTTTTGATTGCGTAGACCTAGAATCATGTTTTTTTAACATTTTTAAAATGTTATTCCACACTTAAGAAAGGAAATAAAAATACTTATTTAGAGCGCCTGGTCGGTTTCGAGGAGGCGCGGGTTCGAGTCCCGCTACGTTTAAAATTTTTATACGTTTTCTAAATAAGTGCCATGATTTTTTTGAGCTTCAGATTTGGAAGTTTGATATAACTTCTATTTAATACTTGGCAGCCTAACCTAATGTAATGCCAGACGGACAGACAGATAACAAAGCTATCCTATAAGTTTTCTTTACTTCCTTTTCAGGTACGAAGCTCAAAAAAAGATAATAGGCCGAATGTACCTCACATTTTAGACAGTCGAAAACAAAAGAAAAAACAGGATGCTACATACATACGTGTCGATCGCAGCTCGTAGCACTTTATCATTTCACTCTTCTTAATAACGAATGTAGAGTGTAAACAGTCTGGTTTTGCGCTTTCATATATATATTTTTTGTACATTGTTACATATTATATCACAATTTTTACTTTTTAAATAACGATATAAAAATATGTACTTGAGGCCAGTCGTGGCACAGGGGCACAAAGTGTGCCTGTAAATCGACTGGTTGTGAGTTTGATTCCCACTCGAGGAGATGAAATATTTATTTACATTTATATTTTCATTTCTTCGCTCTGGTGTCGAGGGGAAAGCGCGGCGTTGAGTTCCGCCACTCAACACGCAATGCTTCCAGAAATTGGAGGAAAGTGGGGAACGGAGTGTCTTAACACTAGGTTCCCGCTGCCTACCCTGCTGTGCGCGGGATACAGCGTGAAGCTAAAAAAATATATATATTTACTTAAGATTATTTCTGCATATTTCTTTTTATAACTGTAACTATTCATATTCAGAAATTTACAATTCAGAAGAAAATTGTGTGAATGACATAGAGGAAAACTATCTTATATAATAATCCCGGATACGCTGTACGTGTTCGCAAAATTCCATTTATCTCGATGTGTTGAGACGTGAGTCCGGGCCAAACTGATTTTTGCTCTCGTACAATAAACTAAATATTATTGAAAGATATTTTTTGTTGTAACATTTTTATAATATTGTATTATTATTGAATGGGTGTTTCTGTGAAATATATTGATAATATAAAAACATTATTATATTATTAGTTTGTTTTGTATATGAAAAACACGTAGTTTATACTGGAAAATCTTTTATTAGATTCAGAATCGAGTAAATTAATTAATGAATTTGAGTCATCACTCTCAACATTTTCTTGAAATGTGATTTAAATGCGATCAAGCGACCGTTGGGAAGGTTCAGTAACAAACTTAAGGAAGTTCCCTTTTCCTCAAAGATATAAGCTTGACGTAAAGTTTCTTGCCAGAGATTTGAGGTCTGTCGCAACAAAGAGTCCTTTTCCGTTTTCGAATTCAAATGTGTCCGTAGTCCAATAGTTAGCGGCTTACGAAGTTTGATACCGTCTAGTATATATAATTCACCTACTGTGTAAACTTTTTGCGTTTTATATATTTTTTTCGGAGTATATAACTTTTGTTACGAGATAACAAAATGTATTTTAAAGTTATTTTCAATTAAAGTTTAATAAAAAAATAATTTTGTTGTGGGACTCTCTCTCCCTACTCGAGGACATGAAATATTTACTTAAATTTATATTTCCATTTCTTCGCTTTGGTGTCGAGGCTAAGTGCGGCGTTGAGTTCTGCCACTTAAAACGCCTCCAGAAAATGCCTCCAGAATTCGGCAGAAAGTGAGAAACGAAATGTCTTTCCCTAGGTGCCCTCTGCCTAACCTGCTGTGTGCGGGATACAGCGTGAAGCTGATGAGATTAAATGAAAATAATAAGACATTTTTTTTTATAAGTGAGCGTTAAATGAAAATGAGAATATAATTTTCATACTATACACAATAAAAGTAATAATGTAAAGGTGCTGTCAATGGTAGCTATTCAATAGTAGTTCATATATAACGACGGACCATATAATGCATTGTTACACTTTTCAAGAGAACTCGCAACAGTGGATCCCGATTTTATTGCGTAGCGCTTCGTGATGCAATATGCAATTGTATAGTAGAGTCACTCGTTTTACTTTATAAACCTCGTGAAAATATTTATTACATTTCTAATAAAGACGGTAATAAGCTTTTAATAAAACAGCTTCTTGCTGTTGCATCCCGCATTTAGGAAGTAGATGGGAACCTGTATTTAAAACACTCTGTTTCCTATTTTCCGCCTAATATTTAAATAAAAAAATAGCTTGTCGCTGTATCCTGCTCTTAGTAAGGTATTATAGACAGGGGGAACCTATAGTTAGTTACTCCGTTCCTCAATTCCGATAAATTTTTGAGTAATTTCGTGTTGAGTGTATTTAACTCATATACATATATTATTTTTATTTGGCTGCCTTGTATATAAAGACAAGATAGCCAAATAAATATAATATAAGGAACTGAAAAAGTAATGTATTCTATACAGTGTGGCTTTTATAGTCACATGCTGTGCCATTGCTCCATTACGACCTTAGGTTTAAATATTTTGTTTTTAAGAATATTTACTAAAATTGTGACTAGCAAGATTTTTAGCAATAATAATAACCCATTAAAAAGTCTCACTATTCTATTTAAATTATTCATATTAAATCTTACTTAAATTTTTCATATTTTTTAATTTATTCAAGAATAACAATCAAAAATTTTAATTTAATTATATATGCATTTTATTTAAAAGATTGTAATTTTCAAATTAAGAATGTCTAAAAGAATGAATGTACTAAAATAATATCATATAAAAAAGTTTACGTTGAAACATTGAATAAAATAAAATTACTTTTTATTATGGGCATATCTAGAGATATTTTCGAGGGCGGCCTTGATTTTAGTTTTAAACTGATCTTTTTGTGTTACATTTTTTCAAATAAAATAAACTATTTGATAAATATTCTGAGGTGGGCACCAAACCTTGCAGGGGTAGTCATGGACCCCCCGAAGCGCCCCATACCCACGCCCATGCTTTTTATTCAACTAAGTTATATTCCATAGTCAAACAACGTTCCTAGTTGGTAACTAGATGGGAGAGCTGATTTGATATTCACAGTTGATTTCCTTCAAATTTCGGAGCACGTCTAGGTTATCAGCGCTGACTGTTTTGCTTCTTATAATCTAGATGATTTAGAATGCCTTAAGCATTCATTTTAATGAGATGTTTCTTAGATTTCTAGCGTACGAATCACTTTGGCTGACTTTTGTTCTAATAATATTTATTAATATGCTTTAGTTACGTTGTTAAATTATAAAATTTTTACTACGAATTATAAAATTAAGGTCAGTGTTGGCGCAGGAGCACAAACATATGACTGTAACGCGATAGTTTCTTATTTCGATTCCCACTCTAGTAATTAAAATGTTTAATATTTTAATTTCCCTGTTCAGGTAACGATGCAAAGTTAAGTTAACGAGCGGCATTGAGCTCCGACACTCAACACGCAATACCTCCAGAATTCAGTGGAAAGTGGGGAACAGAAATGTCTTAATGGGAACAGTGTGTTCCAGGGTAACCTAGGTACCGTCTACCTACCGTGCTATGTGCGGGATACCCTTTTGACCTATTTTCGATCACCACTCGAGGAAATTAAATATTTAATATTTTCATTTGCTCATTCTAGAGATGTCGAGGCAAAACGCAGTATTGAGTTCCGATACTCAACATGCATTGCCTCTAAAACGAATTCCCTTCCTGAATTCAATTTAATTCAAAATGGGGAAAGGACTAGTAACACTAGGTTCTTCCTGTGTTCTCTACTAGGTTCCTCCGCTGTGTGCGGGATACAAAGTAAAGCTAATAATAATAAACTGTAATATTTTAACTTTATTTTTTTTATCTGCTTGACGCTGTATCCCGCACACGGCAGGGTAGGCAGAGGGAACCTAGTGTCAAGACACTCCGGTCCCCACTTTCTAACGAATTCTGGAGGCATTGTGTGTTGAGTGGCAGAAATCAACGCCGCGCTTTGCCTCAACAACAGAGCGAAGAAATGGAAATATAAATTTAATTAAATACTTCATCTCCTCGAGTAGGGATCGACCCCCACAACCAGTCGATTTACAGTCACACTTTGTGCCCCTGCGCCACGACTGGCCTCTGATCTCATACCTATATTGTACATTCCAAATTTTATTCAGGACTCTACATTCGCTATTACATGTGCCAAAAAATGTCTATTAGGATCGCGTTGTAGCTCCACTTTCAATATTTTAGCGTTTAACGTAGGCAGCTTATACAAAATAAGTAGGTCACGTAACTCATGTTTACATGATTACGAAACGTATGGCGTCTGCAGTAAGGCTTTCGTTCAGTGAGTTTCAGTACTCACATATGGGTTTATAATTGATATTGATCAGCATATTATTCTTAAATTCGGAATTAACCTGTTGACATTCAAATATTTATATATTTTTAAAATCGAAATTTGTACGTAGTTTGTAGAGAAGATAATAACTTAAGTCTATTTATATATAATAAAATTGTAACTGATCTGTACATGGAGGAAGGAAGATATATGAGAAAATCCATCATTGATGGTATTTATCAATGTAATAGAATTCAAAACAATTATTATTTTTAATTTTTTTTGTCTGTTTGTGTGTGCGTTTGAGAACCAATTGAAGTGGAGTTTTCACTATTGTATTTAGGCAAACTTCCTTAAACATTTATTTACTGTTTGTTTTATTTAAATCGGTTCATAAATTTAAATTTTTGATTGATCTGGGGACACGGCAGTGGCCCCGCCAAGTCGAGCAAAAAACAGCGGCACGGCCGTACCATCCTTTTCTCGAAGCAGTTCAGGCCATTTTCAACCCCCTATAACTTCGTTGTGGATAAAACAAGAAATCTGAATTTTCACTAACTAATCAGGCATTATATAAACACCGTATATTTAAAATTTTAGTCAATTTGAATCAGTAGTTTAAGAATGACAACTTGTTAAAGTTTCTAAATTTTGTCACTCACTGACTGACTCACCGATCATCAAAAGTCCAAGGCACTTCTAGCAGACATAGAAGCTTCAAATTTAGAATACAAATAGAGTTTAGTGTCTTAATCATGGGAAAACTTAAATATTTTGTAATTTCGGTCCAGTTTTCCAAATACACCAACTGCATGAATAACTTTGTAATCCCATATAAATGTATAGGATT
>JAATLQ010003746.1:564-10970 GCA_013421005.1 Heliconius erato x Heliconius himera | reverse complement strand
GTCCTCCACCTCGTGGCGTGTTGGGTGGCGGTCTCCAACGCCGCATTCGTCGCCACTTGACACACCATTGTACCCCCATTATAACTTATATATAGTTATTATAGTTTTGAAGCAATAAAAAATTATATATCTACTCTACTGTGGTTTGAAATCTGAAATTATTTTGACCGTTTTAAAGGGCAACAAGTCCTAAGCCGCACCAGGCAGCAAATACCCTAGCTACGCCACTGTGCACACTGCAGGGTAGGCAGAGGGAAGCTATTGTTAAGACACTCCGTTCCCCACTTTCTGCCGAATCTGGAGGCATTGCGTGATGAGTGGCAGAACTCAACGCCGCGCTTGTCCTCGACACTAGAGCGAAGAAATGGAAATATAAATTTAAGTAAATATTTCATCTCCTTGTGCCACTGCGCCACGACTGGCCTCAAATAAAAAATATTGTGTTGATCGTTTATGATCATTATCAAAAACAAGTTTCAGTAAAGATTTTTTAAGCTTCAGATTTTTCCTTTCAAGGGCTTATAGATAAATTGTTACGATAAAGAGCTAAAGTTGTCAAAGATAGGTTTTGTGGGTCAAATTTACAGAAACATTTATTAGCAAATGTCTTCATAACACGAAGAGTATTTAAAGTGAGTCAACTTAATAAAAAAAAAAACAACCCTATTGTAGGGGTCTTTATAATATATTTTTAAAAAATATATTTTTTTTATCTAATTCTACACAACCGATTATCATTTTATTAAAAATTTACAAACAAATTTACAATCACATTTATAATGTTAGTAAGTATCATAATCATTCTTCGACAGGTTGTTGGTTCGATTCCTACTCGAGGAAATTAAATATTTAATATTTTCATTTTTATGATCTGGTGTCCGAGGCAAAAACGCGGCGTTGTGTTCCGACACTTAACACGAAATACCTCCAGAATTTGGCGGAAAGTGGAGAGCGCAGTGTCTTAATACTAGGCTCCCTCTGCCTACCCTGCTGCTTGAAGGATGCAACATTAAGCGTTAATAATATAATATGAAATGGATCTTCGAATTCAAATTCTATGATATTTTAATAGAACAACATTCCATTTGAATTACAAAACGTGACCCCATACTATTTATCAGTTATTAATATTATAAAAAAATACTGTTTTACGTTATCGTTTTCACAACATACGCTTACTTATCCACAGTCACGAGTAGACCGTAAAATATTGTACCAATAGATAGGTTGTTATGTTATAGAAGCATTTATTAGCTTTTTCTTTTAGTAAACATGTTATAAAAAACACATTTATCATAATATTTTTCTTGAATATTAATGACGTTATATGTTACAGTCAGAGAAAGAAATATTTTTTTTTCTCTACCTATACCTAAAGTTTTGATCTATCTATAATTCTATATAATAGTAAATTAGGAAATATTTTTAAATAGGCTTCTCCTATTTAAAAAAGTTGAGTTGTTGTTCAAGTTGAATTGGAGGAAGTTTTCTACGTAAGAACTAATAGAATATAATCCATAACTAAAAAAATATATATTAATAATATATCTTCTGAACTACTGGGCTGATTTTAATGATTTCTTTACATCTAATGTAATTTAAATTACAAGTGAGTGTCTTATTTTTTTTTCCAGCCATGTCATTTATGGCCTGTCGTGGCGCAGGGGCACAAACTGTGACTGGAAGCGCGACTGGTTGTGGGTTAGATCCTCACTCGAGGAAATGAAATATTTATTTCAATTGATATTTCCAATTCCTCGCTATGGTGTCGAAGCAAAGCGCATCGTACAGTTCTGCCACTAAACACGCATTGCCTCCAAAATTCGGCGGTAAGTAAGGAACAAAGTGTCTTAACACAAGGTTCCCTCTGCCTACCCTGCTGTATGCAGGATACAGAGTGAATCTGATTTTTTTTGCATTGCTTTGCTTGCCACTTGCTGTAAGATTTAATCACAATGATATATGGAAGTAGCATTGCAAGAGCCATAAAATTCACACAAACTTAAGATTGAAGTCTACGCGAAGTAGCGGGAAGCTACTCATTTTAAATAAATTAAAATTAATACATATCTATAGATATTTTTAGTGTACAGGTGACCTTCTATATTCTTGTATTTTATTAACAAAAACTGACGCGCTTGAGAAATATTTCTCGGTACACGTCATGATTGTTTGTTCGATGCGATTATTACAGTTCTAGAAATGTTTCTATTTAAATATATTTTCGGCGTTAAGTTCCGTTAGTTGTTACACAGGATTCTAAAATGAATAACATTAAAAAATAACTATAACAAAGTAAAGTGTAGGCAAAATATGTCACTGACCCATTACCGCCAGGAGGCGGGTTTATAAATCAATATACAGAATTACAGTCTAGTTTCCAATTAGCCCGTATCATTTACAATACGTATATGTAACTTTAAACCTTACGCTAAGTGGCATCCATATCTAAAGGTCGATATTTATTTATATACCTAAATAAGTAACAATTTCATTTTATCTTGAGATATTTCATTTGTAGCTATCAGACACCAATTTAATGTACTCTAAATATATGCAAAAAAAAAAAATAATAGAATTAAAATCAGAGGGAACCTAGTGTTAAGACACCCCGTTTCCCACTTTACGCCGAATTCTGAAGGCATTGCGTGATGTGTGGCGGAACTCAACGCCGCGCATTTACCTCGACACCAGAGCGATGAGATGAAAATATAAATATAATAATTATTTCATTTCCTCGAGTGAGAATAGAACCCACAACCAGTCGCGTGTGCTCACTTTGTGCCACTGCGCCATGACTGGCCTCTAAAAGAATTAAAGAAGATTTATATACATGATTGTATACATATATGAAAAAACGTATCAAGTCAAGTCAAGTCAAATAATTTTATTCAAAATAAGAAGTTACATGCTTCATTTTTTGAACGTCAAATAATTTACCACCAGTTCACTAAAATTAGTGCCTCAGACCTGAGAAGAACCGGCGCAAGAAACTCAGCGGGACTTATTTTTTTAAAATCAATTATACAAAATCACATTTCAGCGTTTCTGATAATGATACTTTGAAATGACTGGAGCGAGCATTTCATTCCCAAGGCGTGTTATCATTTATATAATCATTAATTTGGTAATAACCTTTAACACACAAACGTCTTTTCACAACTCTTTTAAATTGTGATATAGAACATTCTCGGACGTTTTCTGGGATCCTATATATTGTAAAAGCGTACACATTGTCCCATAAAAGAATTACGGACCCGATGTAATCGGGTCACAGGTGCAATAAGTTTACTCCTATTTCTAGTATTGATATTATGTACATCACCAATTTTGGCAAATCTTTAATATTCTTCTTAATATACATAACATTTTCAAAAATGTATTGAGATGCAACTGTCAAAATATTTATTTCTTTAAATTTTTGCCTTAACGATTCTTTTGGGCCTAAATTGTAGATTGCGCGAATAGCTCGCTTCTGCAAGACAAAAATTGATTTAATACCGGCTGCATTACCCCAGAGTAGAATGCCGTAGGACATAATGCTATGAAAGTAGCTAAAGTAAACAAGGCGAGCCGTTTCCACATCCGTTAATCGTCTGATTTTTTTAACCGCAAAAGCTGCTGAGCTAAGTCTATTCGCCAATCCATCGATATGAGGCCCCCACTGCAATTTAGAGTCAATGGTGATACCGAGAAACACCGTAGAATCGACAGGTTCCACGGCTTCACCATTCAAAAGTACATCAGCTTTAACAAATTTTGTGTTAGGTGTTCTGAAGATTATACATTTAGTTTTTTTACTATTCAATAGTAAGTTATTAACACTAAACCAATGTACTACTTTCGATAGAGCATTGTCACTATTGCATTGCAGCATTATCACTATTGTATAAGATAAATACATATATGTATAAGCCCAGTCGTGACGCAGGGGCACAAGCGTGTGACTGACGATGCTTGTTGAAAACTTATTGGTTATGTAAGTATGGTTCGATTCCCACTCGAGGAAATCAATTTATTTTTTAATATTTATTTCTTTCATTTCTTCACTCTGGTGTCGAGGCAAAGTGCGGCGTTGAATCGGCGGAAAATGGAGAGCGGAGTGTTTTAAAATTATATGCGGGATACAGTGCGAAGCTGAAACAAACTATCACTATCAAGAAATTCCTACAATAAAAAAATAAACAAATAAATGTTTCATGGTACTTACCTATTTAATAATGAGGACCTTCTACAAACTTACAATAACAAGAATTGTTCGTTCTGAGAAGAAAAAGCTCTTTTCTGGAAAAGGTAGCTTGAAAAAGACAGCAAATAAGTTCCCTGCGAAATGATATTCTTTTACAAAGCTTATGAATTATTTTGTTCCAATAATAAATGCAGGAAAAGCTTGTCCTATATACCTACATTATATGTTGTCTTTTTAAGTTTTTACGTTGTTTACACAAATATCAGGATAAGGCGAAAAGCTGAAACAGGAAAATATATATTATTAAAGATTATGGTATTTTTTATTTATAATGTTTGTAAATAAACAAGCGCGATTCGAGCTCGTCCATCGAGGATTACTTATAAATATCGAAGGTCACGAGCGTTTTCTGAAATGCAAGCTTAGCTTAGCCAGAGGCCATTTATCTGATACCTCACTTGAACTAGCGGCTTTAATACTAATTTTTGCTCTCTTTTTAAGGCTATTATTTGTTAGGGGTTAACCACAAATGTATAGTTTTCAGATTCTTTCAGCAGATGCTAGCTGTCAAATTTCATCATTCTAGGTTAACCGGAAGTACCTAATTAATTTCAATTCCATTTATATGGTCGAAATACGCGTTTTTAGCGATATAAACGGTCATATTTTTTTAAATAATTTTAGAATTACAATTTTTAGACGAACTCAAGAGGCGGTAGATCTCAGTATATGGTTTGAATTTCATCACGATATCTCCAAGCGGTCCTGAGATATATAAGATATACTCTTAACAGACAGACTATAATACCTCTATATATAATACTCTATATATATACTGTCTGTAAAAATATTTTGTGTACATTTAGTAATTTTGACTAAAATGGATAGAGGGACACTTAAAAAGAATAATAGAAAGCAAAAATTTTTTTTTTAAATCTTGTCTGTCTGTCGATATGTATGGTCACATTTTTCTCTGAAAGTTCTGAACCGATTTACTTAAAAGTTTCACCAATTGATTTGTTTTAACTCACTAACTTAACAATAAACGTTTGTTTCAACAAAATCGGTTCATTAAAAAAAAGTTATCTTCATTTGAATGAACTCAAAGCATTAGTTTGCCTGCGAATATTATATAGCAATCGCGCTGGTAAAATTCTTGGCCAAAGAATGACATTCGAAACGTCTTGGTTATATTACTGTTGATAAAAAAATATATTTTTGAAGCACCGTTATACAAGATTTTATACAATAAAGTAAACAAAATTGAATTGTTAGTGGAGATTACCTTCATAAATCATAACAATTAAGTTTAAGTCGTAAATAATTCAACACAGAAATAAAGACCGATTTGGTCTTCAAAGAACTATTAAGTAAATACATAGATTCTTCGGTTCATTTGTTCGTTTGAAATAAATCTATATAAAAATACCTAAAAACAGCCTTTCTACGTGTACCCATAATAACTACATATTTACCAATTGTATATTTAGCTAATAAATAATATATGTAACTAATTTAAATCTATACAGGTTTAGGTTAGGTTTGGGTTGTTGGTCGGTTTAGGTTTAGTTGAAGTTTAGTCTCGTTATCCCCAGAATTCTATTTTCAGGAATGTGTTTGACATCTTCAGGAAATTAAGACTCAACAATCAGATTATACACCAAATGCCAAATGTATTGGCAAGAGGAAGTCATCAAGTCAAAATATTTAATAATTTCCTGAAGAGTAATTGAACCCACAACCATCGTGAGACCAATCAAACACTGCTTGATAATATCAAAACATCATCATAGATTCTCAAAATATTATTTAACTTACTAACTAATATTGCTATATTCGAGTAAGTTCAAGTATTATATTGTACTTTATATATATCTACGGGTGGGTATTACATTAGTTATACACTTCTACAGTGTAATATTGATTTGAGATGAGGTGAACCAATCATATTAATGGTATTCGCTACCAAATGCTTAATATATTCATTTGTATAGATTCGTGATATAATTTATCGTGATAACAGAAGTTCTAATATGAAAATAGTTTAATATGTAATAAACTATGAGAAAAATAGAAATGAATTAAGTGCGAGTCGTACTCGCTTACTGAGATTTCCGTACCAATTTCAGGATTGTAAGTAACGGTATGTATAACTTGTAAAAGTTGACAAACTTAATTTTGCGGGCATATACGTTCATTTTGTATCAAATTAACTACAAATATAAATTTGTTGTGTTGTTGAATTTGTTTTTTTCTGATTTTTTCTAAAAATGCAGCAAAAACGATTCATAAGTACTCGTATCTTTTGATTGCGTTGCTTTGAAAGTTGACGTTTCCTGTACTATCAAACCTTCAAAAGAGCGTAGATTTGACAGCTTCACATTGTATCCCTCACATAGCAAGGTAGGTAGAGGGAACCTACTGTTAAGACACTCCGTTCGCCATTTTCCGCCGAGCTCCGGAGGCATTGCATGTTGAATTGCGAAACTCTACTCTGCGCTTTTTCCGCACATATTACATATTTTAAATGAAACTAATAAACCGGATTAAACGCATATATTTAGTATTTATAACACGAATAGTAGTAAGTAGATTGAGGTGTCATTCGTATGTCAGTTGACATAATTATTATATCAAACTACCGCCAACGATTTCTTAAATACTACTTACTGCCATGGATTCCTGCAGAATGAGCTGACTGTTTATTGCCCTCTGGTATGAAGGGTTCGAGACTTCAGAGATTTTATGAGTGGGTACACCCACCCAGGTGATAGAAAGTTTCCAGCAAAAAATATTATATCACGGATCTGAAAAAAAAACATTTTCCTTTTCATATAATTTTACATTCCCTAGAGCTATTACTGGTACTTTCTATTTCGCCGTAAAAAAATATTGTTTGTTTTATTCATTTTAACAAACTAACTTTTATCCCCAAGGAATAATATTAGCTCAATGGAAGTGCTCTCATATATATTGAAAAGAAACATACCATAACGATAACCTATATTTTTTTATTTCTAAATTTACTGACGAAAACAGGAAAACTATATAACAAGTAACATATAAACACGTGTCATCTATACATATAAGTTAAATTGAAGGGTCTATCTGTGATTTCAAAGTAACTACATTTTTCTAAGTGCATATATTAAATTTTTTTTTCGATACATCAGATGGTCCTGATTTTCATAATTAATATATAAACTCTTACAAAATTACTTTGAACTATTTATTCATTTTCCTTTTGGTAGCCAATTATCACATAAAGTTCATGTAGTTTTGTTTGTTTCTCTACATTTTTTTTTTGATTTGTAAAACGCTGGTTTAAACGTATTTATGATTATTCAACTTTACCAAAATTTAAGCATCTAAAATTTGATTTTACTGCAATTCCAACTAGTCTAACAGAATGTGATCAGAAAATATTACAACAGGTTTGTTAAAAATTCGACATCAGAGCAATTTATAACTGAGTTCTGCATTTTGAAAAATAAATAAAAATGTATACCAAAAATGGAAAAATATATTATGTTAATTTATTGGCGTTCATTAATTTTTGTATTGTTATACAAATAAATAAGAAATTGGAACAAGATAAAATATCTGAAGCATCATTATGGCATTGTCATGTTAATAAGAATACCTACTTAGCTAGTGGACATTACAAAAGAGCGACGGACTTTCCACATTCCGCCTTTTTAAATATTAATATCGATATATAAATATTTAAGTTCATATTCAAAATGAATTCGATTTTATTCTCATTATTCGATACCTTATTCGAGTTGTACTGTTGACCAATAAATATTTTACTATTGAAAAATATTTTACATTTTATGGCATTTATATAAGACTTATAAGAGGCCGGTCGTGGCGCAGCGGCACGAGGTGTGACTGCAAAACCGACTGGTTGTGGGTTCGATCCCCACCCGAGGAGATCAAATATTTACTTAAATTTATATTTCCATTTCTTCGCTCTGGTGTCGAGGTTAAGCGCGGCGTTGATTTCTGCCACTCAACACGCAATACCTCCAGAATTCGGCAGAAAGTGGGGAACGGAGTGTCTTAACACTAGGTTCCCTCTGCCTACCCTGCTGTGTGCGGGATACAGCGTGAAGCTAATTTAATTTTTAATTTTTTTTATATAAGACTTATAAGTGCAATAGAAAAAAAAACAAATAAACTCCTTTAATGATTATTACACGAGTCATGTCCGCGTAGAATCGTGGCAAGAATGTTAGCTCGGTTCATTCGTTGAATCGAAATCGCGGTGCTTTAGTGAAAAGTCCGCTGTGAGAGGCGATATTTACAATTATTTATTAATATGAAATTTATTCTTTGGAAAGTTCTTATTATTTTATTAGCTAACGTTAAAATTGATAAGTACCTATACGTGTTTATTTAGAAGCACAATCATTTAGATGAAATTTAAGTCGAGTGAATATAACGGTTTCGATTTTTGTAAAGGTTATACCTACCGGGTGGAAGTGTCTTCTGCGCTCCTTTTACGAATGCAGCATAGGGTAGGGTAAAATATTTCAAACCCTTATCTTAAAAAATAATAAAAATTCTATCAAAATTTATAAACGCCATTAATAAACGCCAGTTTTAAATTCCGAGGGTGGTAATAATCCGGAGTCCGAGACTGCCCATACGTGCTGTCATTGCTAGCGACGTGACTGTCCCACACGCACTTTATTAAGTATATACATATTATAGATATAAGAAACACATATATACAAGCATTTAATAGGAATCTTTCCATCTACTTTCCCCAAGGACCTGTCAGCTTTAAAAGACATTTTAGGTTTGGTCGTAAATTATATTTGAATGTTAAACATTCGGTACTTTGCGCTTCCATATTTTCCTTTTCAACCTAATTACACGTTGAAATACATGCTCATAAACTGTCATTAAAGTAAGGTTAAACGAAATGTGTGAAACGGTTTATTTCTAAAGACCTTGCGAATAAAATTATTAAAATTTTAAAGAGCATCTCGAAAACAATATATTATATTTTCAACCGATTCGTTTCCTCTTTGAAGTCGACGTATACAATTAAATAATGACTTGTAACAATGCTTCCAAGAAGAAGTTTCATAAGAAAATAAACGTTGACTCGAGTTTTTAGTCGTACTTCACGTTTCTGTTATTTCCTTTATAATTTATTTTAAACTCCTAATTAGAATTGTAGTTAAATGAATGAATGAATAGATCATGTTTATTAACCATATTAATTAATAAATAAAAATAATTAAAAATATTTTTTAATGAGCCAGTCGTGGCGCAGCGGCATGAAGTGTGACCGTAAAACCGACTGGTTGTGGGTTCGATCCCCACTCGAGGAGATGAAATATTTACTTAAATTTATATTTCCATTTCTTTGCTCTGGTGTTGAGGTTAAGCGCGGCGTTGAGTTTTGCCACTCAACACGCAATGCCTCCAGAATTCGGCAGAAAGTGGGGAACGGAGTGTCTTACAACTAGGTTCCCTCTGCCTACCCTGCTGTGTGCGGTTTTGATTGATTTATTTGATTTATTTATTTTTTAATGCGTACTTGTTCAAACATTCTTTTTAAATTTTATTAATTAACAGCCCACGTGGATAAATTTTAATAAATCGAAAGAATTGATATGGTGTAACATTCTTCAAAAACTGGACTATTTAACACAAAAATAATTGTTGAATTCCGACCAGCAGTTACCGAGATTAGTGTGTTCAACCGAACATAATCTTCTGCTTTCTAATATTAATATAGATGTTTAAAACGAATTTTCTCCCATAAAAATCGTAGATTCGTCTCATTACCTTTTTCTTTATATTTTTTTTTTACATTATTTCAACATGATTAGGTACTCAATAGGAACTTGATGATTCCGGAAAATTACCAAAGAATATTTTTTATTTGTACTCATAACTCATTCAGATGAAAATCTATTATTGTATCTTTGAAGTACATAAAATAAATATTCGTCGATAATTCAGTTATATATTTTTTCTTAAGAATCAATCTGAATATTAACGTAACAGAAAAATATAGGGAAATTATTTTTCTTGTAATGTTATCCTTTACTCAGATATATAGGGCCTGAATATTTTTCGTTCGTTCGTATATATATATATATATATATATATATATATATATATATATATATATATATATATATATATATATATATATATATATATATATATATATATATATATATATATATAT
>JAATLQ010003728.1:183746-194657 GCA_013421005.1 Heliconius erato x Heliconius himera | reverse complement strand
TAAAATTTGAAATGTAGTTCGTTACCTGCGCGATGACAGCTGACGAACAAAACACAGCACAAACACTTTAAAGTCACAAATTTTAACGTACTGAATATGATATTAACAGTACAAACGTCTATATCAGACACTTTTTAACAAATTACACCAAATTTTACAATTTAAAATAATAAAATTTCAATTAATTCTACGGGAGAAGTTTTTTTGACGTTTCTATCTTAGTGTTGCCACAAGAAAAAAAACTTTGACATAAGGGTCAAGCGGAACTGTGTTGAGTAACGACACTCACGTAATTCGTTACATATAAATATTTGTGTCGTCGAGTCAACGGCATCCTTTGCTAAAAACATAAAGAAATTTCTCTTCACATACGCTCCCGTGTCCGGTTTACATTTGTCGCTTTTCCTTTAAAGTAAACAACGTACGCTACTATAATAGTTGCGTCGTTCAAAATTGAACCTTATTCACTAATAATAGGTTATGAGAAACGAAAATTCGTTACAATCTACTACGGCAACGTAAAAATGTATGATGATTGCAACAGCTTTAATATGGCAAGCTGATATAAACTATATTAAACGGCAAAAGGGGCTATTTTAGCTTGAAATAGTCAAACGAAAGAATGTCATATAGTAAAATTGTCTCGTGTACATGTGCTCAACCAATTTGAAATCACTTAAAAATACATAGCCAAGCAATAATATGTTTTAACACTTAGCTATAGAGACTGTAATAAATTTTTCGGCGGTAATAATATGTTTGTATATATTTGTAAAATAAAGAGGGGGAGGCTACTTAAATACATACGTTTTAAGCCTCCTCCAGCCCTCCGGCGACAACAGCGAAAGTAGAATGACTAATGTATCCGTAAGGTCAATGTGAAGGCGTAGGCAATTTTGGTATTAAATTATGGAAAGTTAATTTTACATGGAAATCAAATTCGCATACGTTTAAAATTTCTTTAAAAATATGAATTATTAATTGCATATTTTATTTGAGAGAGTATGTTTTTTTATTTTACTTCAAATATATGCATATACATTTATGTATATATTCAAATTGAATTTAACATATGTACATATGTGTATTTAGGAGATTTTCATATTAAGACATCAATAAGAAGATTAATTTTAAAAACATAATGAATCATAAGAGCAATAATTACTCTAGAAGTTATTTCCTTTACCTCCTTTTCTTAAGTAAAGTAATATTAAAGTATATTCTAAATTACTTAAACGAAAAAATAATTAATATTTATTAAATTTATATAGTTATATTATTTTATTATTAGAGAGTTACAGTAAAGAATTTAGTATAAAAAAAATAAAAATTAAATCCCAATTGAATTAGTAACTAATCGTATCTAAATTATAAAATTGAAATTCAATGAATATTCTTCTATATATTACAACTTATTTTTAATATAAAAAATATCCTAAATATAAACTACACCTTATAACGGGCTAACCGATACATGATAAGACCCTTATATTAAAGACTCAAAAACATATACTTACAAGTAATTTTCATACAAAATAAGCACACTAATATAATAACTCAAACTAATAATATATTCAATATCCCATGAGAAACTATTACGTCAGTCAAACAAAACTTTTACTAAAGACAAACCGGACGTATAAGAAAAAATAATGTATTGTCGACTTTCACTTTTTCATGTTGTTCACGAAATAAAGGACGTAAACGCCCAATTTTTGATATAATATTTAAAACTTTAAGTTTTGATGGTTAAGGTCATATTTCACTGTTTTCAAATTAGGTAGACAGGTTAGATGATGAAAGACGCAGGTTGTTAGTTCATAAGGTCATAGGCCCTTCACGATGTGCGTAAAAGTATTTCTATGGGCATGTGAAAATATCTATTACATGTAAGTATATATAAGTAAGTGTATTTAAGAAATAAATTCGGTTCATAATACAACAGTTTGTTAAAGGCTTAGTATTTCTTATTTTACAGAAAATATGCTTAAACGTTTACTTCACCAAAGTAGAGAATGTATAGAATATTAACGTAAAAAATATAGATATAATGCGATTATTTCTTTTATTAATGTTAAGATATAATAGAGATATATGTCATTTTTTTTTTTAAACTTTTAAACTATTTTATAAAGATTTTTATAATTATGAAAGCTTTAAAACATACAACAAAGGTATTACATCTCGTTAAATGTACAATATACTTATATAATAATTATCAGTTTATTAGACTGATTTTTTTTTCTATTATATGAAATTATTTTCAACAAATATATATATGTTAATTACGGTTCAATTGAAATCATCACTTTTACTTCATATACAAACAATGAATAGACAGGGACTTACATAACACTTTTAGCACATGAATTGCATAATCTTATATCGTCTAATATGTAAAAATACTCTCTCAGAATCTTGCAAATTATCCACAACGAATTTTCACCTTATTGTTAGACCATGGGAAACATCCGTGACGGGCCTCGAAAACAATGGCAAAGTTCACTCGTACATAACAAGAAAAGTCTATAAAACAGACCAAGCTTTGTTACAATAAAGTATACGTAATATTTGTATCTAAGGAAACGGTGGTGCTTGAAGTAAGACCAACCCTTTTGGGTCATTCAAAATGTGGTTTAATTTATCAATAAAATTTATTATATTGATCATATTAGCAAGTGTCAATAGAATAATACCAATACAATTACAAGAAGGTGAAGAATTTAAAGAGAACAATGTAGAAGGTACACAGCTAAATGATTGTATCAGCAGTTCTGGAAGATCGGAGATTGGTGTTTGTTTTGGAAAAGAATTATTAAATAAATTAAATGATTACGATGAAACCGAATCGTTTAGCTTAGCCACTGGAGTTTCTCTTGTTAGGGATGAAAAAACTCCAAGGGACATTGGAAGCTTCCTTGATAAAGACCCCATGGATTTCCGGTAGGAAAATTAAGATGAAAAATAAGACAATTGAAAGAAATATATTTCTCATATCTGTATAAGCACAATCTAAAGTTAGATCACGCATTTGGCTCACCAAACCCTTACTAACCAACTGTATAGTGTAATAGGTCTTTTCATTGGACTTCCAAACAATACATTTGTCTGCTCTTTTGTCATTGTCGGCCCATCATTCTCATAAGATCATCGGTGCATCTTATTGGCTTCAAACCAGCTTACCTTACCACACTTATCCATGGATAAATAAAGATGGCAAAATACTCACTTCAGTTAATATATTTTTGGTTATAAGGGTAACCTAACTAATTTTACAGTATTGAAAAATATTTTTTATCTAAATTATATAAAATTTTTGAATAAAGTAACATTAAAAGTACTCATAAATACTTTTTTAACTATTTAAATTTATAATGAGGCCGGTTGTAGCGCGGGACTCAAAGTGTAAACGCGACTGGCTGTGGGTTCGATCCCTACTTGACGAAATAAAATATTTATTTAAATTTATATTTCCGTTTTTTTGCAAAATGCGGCGTTGAGTACCGCGATAGTGAGGAACGGAGTTAACACTAGTTTCCTCTGCCTACCCTGCTGCGTGTGGATTTTTACAATTGCTGTTACAATGGCTGAAAAAAAGCTAATCAAAGATATTTAAATATAAAATAAATCAACCAAAATTAAATTTATATAAACAAATACTTCAGATCCATAATAGAAGATGCAAGCGGACTGATATCGAAACGCTCTCTACATTGGGACCTTGGTACAGTTTATCCCGGCTTGGTTATGCGGATTGGACCTACGCTGGCTAATGGAGTATTGGAATTTGTTATTGATCCCAGAATTAAAGATCGAACTTATCAGCAACCAGCAGAAGTGACTACTGGTAAGTTTAAATAAGTTATGTTTTTAAAATCCAAATAAAATAACGACTCGCCTATTCACTGAGAGCTTATTCGTATGTAAAATCGATATTATTAAATTGATACTAAAAAGCTTCAAAAATCAAAACTTAATAAGCATGCAATGTATCTATAAGTCTATTTTTCCATTCCCTGTCTGGATAAAAAGCAGGATTAAAAATAGTTTCTGCATTGCGTGAGAAGAAGAAGAAGTGATTCATGAAATTGTTTTTATACTTGCTTCTTCTAATACACTAAAATTATTTCTTTCATATTTATTGAAATATACAAACAAGTCAACAAATAAACAAAGCAATGTATCACACTCACACCATCGAGTCAAATCTTTAGTTTAACGGAACTAGTAAAATATTACCCTCCTCTGGACTTCGCCGCAGCCGAGCTAAATATATTCTTACACACATAAATTTTTGAGTATTTATAAACAGTGCCATCTATCTTCTACTTTATGAACCATTTACAAAGAGTAGCGTGAGTCAAGGCTAACACAACATTGAACTTGACAGTGCGCCATCTTTCGACAAACCTTGTAAATTTCACAGTGAAGGTCAAAATAGGTATTTGTTTTATATTATTGTGGATTTTATGAAAAGGAAAATTAAAATTAAAATTAAATCAGCTTGATGTTATTGTGTGAAACCACTGTTATTAAATAAAATTAGATGTAGCACAAAATAATGTTGTATATTGGCACAATTTGGCTGAACTATATAGATAGCCTATAATATAGATAGATTTCAAATAGATTGTCCACTGTAAGAAAAAAATATTTATTATAATAATATCAGAAATTAAATCTATCTCTTGCGTCAGCAATGAATACAAAAAAATAAAGCCATATTTACCTCTTCACTGCAGTATCCTTTAAAAATACAATTAATTTTCAGGTCGACTCCTAGCAAGAAATTTACTGGTACCATTTCTACTGGGATTTAAGTTTCACGTGTCCACACTGCTACCACTTTTACTTGGCCTGCTACTCTTGGCAAGTAAAAAGGCATTTTTACTAGCAAAGTTAGCACTGTTCGCAGTAACTCTATTCAGTGGTGGATCATCTTGGGGTGGCCAAGATCACTATAATAGTTTTGCTCCCGGATTGTCTTCTTATACATCACAAGAGAATGTTGGACACTATCAAGGTCATCATAGCTCTGGAGGTATGATTTAATGTTTTTTTTTAGTTTTTCTCTGTGCCCCGCATATATAGTAGGCAGAGGAACCCTGGGAACCTAGTGTTAGGGCACTCCGTTCCTATTGAGCCACTTTCATTCCCCACTTTCCACAGAAGATATTTTGGATGCAATGCGTGTTGAGTGGCGGAGCTCAACGCCGCGTCAACAACCTTTCGCGTTTACACGCTTGTGCGCCAGCACCACGATTGGCCCAAATGATTAATGGTTAAATAATGTATTAATATTTACCATTAATCATTATAATTTGTTTTTTAGTTTGCTTCTATAATTATTTTTTATTTATCTAATCATAAGACATTGTACAGAAATTTGCATTATATTTTTTTTCTTTTAAATATATAAATAAATTAGGTCAATCAGGAATTATAGAGTCACATTTTCAGGGTACTATCGGGACAACAGACATCTTCAACATGGCGATTACTTTTATAAAGAGAAGTCAGTAGAGTCCACAGCATCGCCTATTACACCGGATGAGCTACGGGATAGACTAGAACGATTTTTTGTTACGAAAAAAGAAGATCAAAAAGACGATGGAAAAATAAGAAACGCAAGAAATTTTGCTTGGACGCCAATAAATGGATGAATTAAACAAAAATATTTTTAACATTTGGAAAAAAAAGACTCTAGTCAGTAAGAAATTTTGTCGAACGTTTTCTCTAAAATGTTAATTTTAATTTCTTGAATAAATGTTTATACATATTTGTTTATTGCATTTTGCTTCTGTTCATAAGAATTATACAGAAAAAAAAACATTTAGTGTAGCTTACTAAAAATTATGTACTTATTTATGTATATCTCAAGTAAAAAACTGAATAGTAAAAATGAAAGCAATTTAAATTTGAAAATAAATTTTTCATTTCCATACTTTTCATTGTGAATTTCCATACTTTTCTGTTAAATTTTCTTATTTTCTTACAAAAACTACAATCGAAGAGTACATTCAATGATTAACAACTTGCTTTGCAATTTAACTCACTATGTAGGACATTTATACGTTTCCACGCTCTGAATACCTCCGACCAACCATCTATCTATTCATAAATAATATTTTAAAGTATTATTTGTTATTTCACTTTCGCAAATATGTCGCATTTTTAAAAAAGTAAGCATTTTATTCAATCAACCTTAAAAATTGTTATAAATAGATGTGTAAACATAAAGATAACGAATAAGAAGAACGTAAAGAAGCTTTAAGGCTATCGTGCCGCAGCATCACAACGTCTACTATACGGTTTTGGGTTAAATTTTAATGAATTCAACCTAGTAACGAAACAAAACGCGGCATTAAATATCGCCACTCAACACGCAATATTTTGAAAAATAGGCACTGCGTGATGAACGAGGTGTCATAACGCAGGCAGAAAAAAACTAAAATAAAGAAGTATTCCTAAATAATTACACCATTTAATATTAGCAGTTCTTTTACTATCAGTCGCATCAGACGCTGCGGGTGTTTAGTTTTTCCGAATAATTTTATCGGAAAAACGGAAATTTAACTGTTAGTAGTAGAGAGACGTATCTCTATATTTTTCAAGACCTCGAGTAAGTAGGCAGAATAAATTTGGATAATTTACTTAAACAATATTAGAAAAATAAAACTTCAGCATAAATATTTATATTATGAACAATACTACAAATTAGAACATAATATAACCAAATACCCATAGAAAAATCTTAATAAACCAATATATAAAACCACGTTATTGTTAGCAACAGCAAGTATCTAACAAGTGATTCTCTCGCGCTGATTTATAATCAGCCACCTTTTGAAGAATTTTCTTAACTTTCATCGTTTTTTCATGGCCATTATCAGCCAGCTATATGTGCATACATCGCGTGCCAGCTCTGCATGCATAGCTTCATTCGTGCTTCAACTAATTCTAAGCTTTCTCAATATTTCTCAACACAGAATCGGGCTAAATAACTGAATTGATCTGCTCTAAATGATTTTTGAATATGGACGCACTTTCTTATGTACAGTTGATTCTTTTTATTGTTATTTTAATTAGCATCCCGTTGTGGTATTGTTGTACAGCATTTGAGTATAAAGGCGACGGTTGTGGGTTCGATTCCAACTCGGGGAGTTGTTTTTTTTACTGGCTCTGGTATCAAATAAAGTGGGACGGTGTATTCCGCTAGCACGCAATTTCTCGAAAATAGGTTTGAAAAGTAGAGTACGGAGTGTCTTAACACTACTCTTCCTACTATCGAAATCAATCTACCTAACGAAGTAATTAACATATTAATAAATAATAATTCTTTCCCTCGTGTGAAAATTGAACCCACAACTGTCGCCTTTATAGTCAAATGTCGTACAGCAATACCACAACGGGATCACACCTCTCTTAACATTACGTTCCTTCTGCCTCTCCGGAGCCTGCTCTACGACAAAAAGCGTAAAACTACTTTTTGTGTTCTTTAAATTAACATCTTAAAAGATAATATGGTTGCGTTCATGTGATAGTCGTGGGCTCAAAGTTTATCCAAATATTTATAAAAAAATCAGCTTCAACCTCTATCCCGAACAAAGCATGGGAAACAGCAACCAGAGCCATTAAATGAAAATATTACTAAATAATAATTCATTCCCTCGATTAAGGATCGAAACCACAAGCGTCGCGTTACTGTCACACCCTTGTGCCCCTGCGCCACGACGGACAAATATTTATATGTAAAATAAATTTGTTTCGGCCTGATAAAAAGGACCAGAAAGAATTTTCTTGGCTTGAACCAAATTCTACAAGAAACTCACTTATCGTTAGATATTTTGTAAAATTACTTTAAAACTTAAGTGAATTATATTAAAGATAAATTTAAAGTTGTTTCTTTGTATAGATGAAAAAAAAATATACCTGATTTGAATGGATCTATAGTTTTTTTTCTGTAAATTTTAATATTCTTTTACAAGTAATAAATTTTTATAACAAATTCAAAACGCCATAATAACAGAATTAAACTTATTTTTTACATTATTTTAATAAATAATCAAAATAAATTAAGTATTTAATATTAATAGTAATTTCGGAAGATAATATGTTTAATTTTCAAAAGATAAAGTGTCTGCAATACAAAAGATTTGTAAGACTGAAGGAAGCGCCCAAGTTTTTAAATAATAGTTTTATTTAAAAACTTGGGCGCTCACTCATTTGTAGTGAATATTCTAATACAAAAAACAGTATAAAAAAAACGACGATTAAAATATTGCATTTATTTTCGTATTAAATTTTTACTATAAATATAAACATTTTTTTAATATTGTTAAAAAAAACTCAATACAATCTTCTCTCATTGCTTATTTGGAAGATCTAGTGAGCTAAGTATATATATGGAATATCTAAAATAAATTTAAATATAAACTTTAAACACGACCATCAAAAACTTATAAATACCATTATTAAGTAATTAAATAAATATATTTTATGGGGAAAGGAGTGTCTTAACACTAGAGGTTCTCCATATAACCTTCCCTACTGTGTACAGGATACAGTTTGAGGCTGTATATATATAAATATATGTTATATGATATATCAAATTATAATATTCTATGTATTAAATTTTATTTTTAATAGTTTTCACATTTGGTAAGAAAACGAATTAAATGTTGTTGCTATTCACTGGTTAGATATTAAATTAAAAAAAACTTTAAAATATTTCTAACTACTAAAGAAAAGACAGAGTTTCAGCGGTGTTTCTCTCAAAATTTGCCTATTTCTTTCCGTGTGTTTCTGATTTGTTTTTTATTATATTTATACAAAATTTAATTATTTATGATTGTGGTACAAACACTAAGCCAGGATTGTAATATTATATTAAAATCGTTCTTATTTAAACCACTTACTCGAAAAAAAAAACAATATAATGGTAAGATCCCAAATCTTAATAAATGGAATAAACGTATACGAATATAATATAACTTATTACCAGATCCTGCTAATTACTAGCGATTGTTTATTTACTAATGTGAATTGATTTCGTGTAGTACTAGGAGCATCATCATTTTGAGGCCTCTATACATTGAAAATTAAGTGTCAATCAATTAAAAAATATGGTTATTTTTGTAACAATATTGTCAAAAAAAAATTGAATAAATATATTTTTTATTTATGTTCCGATTCAAATAAAACAAACATTCTTCTTAAAAATAATAGTGATTTAAATTGTATTAAAACCGGTTAAGCCGTTTCTGGGATTAGCGTGCACAAGCGCACAGACGAACAGACAAAAATTATAAAAATAGATTTCATATATCCCCCAAGTAGAGAGAGCGATCAGTTAAAATTTTATTATGTATATAGATATAAAATAAAAGTCATTCATTAGAACAATAAAAACTCTATATAATATATCCACTGGCCCTTGAAGGTTTTAAAATAAAACAATTCACCGTTTAAAACTATTTATCCAAATCATCTTCCTGTATTGTATTATAATTAAATACATACATATAAATACAATACATATTATTATTATTATTACAATACAAAATAAAGCATTATACAAATACTATACAAATACATAATTACGTATATTAAATTATATAAAAGGTACTCGCGTAACCACCTTGTCATTATTTGACAATAAATAAATATATAGGACTCGGATATAACATTATAAATAAATTATTAATTAAAAATAATAATATAATTACTATCTATCTATCTTATATAATTCAATATCTATATCTCTCCTCTTAGATATATAATATATAGAGTACGAAGTAAACACGCTACTGTACGCTTAACACGAATTAAACTTAACCTATTTTTACAACGTTAGACCAAAAGTCGTAGCAACAGAAAATGCACAGTACCCGTCGACTAGCCTAATTAATTTAAAAAAAAATGAATAAATAACTTAAAAATCTATAACTTATATAATAATTCACTATTTTGGTGCACTGATTATAAATTCAAATAAATTAATTAACTTATTCACATAATATAGTTACTAAATGTATGCGATTATAAATATTAAGCATCTTACGTACATTTGGAATATATTTCCTTAACAGCTAAATAATTAGTTACTGTGTCGTATGAATTAACATCAATCTAAATATATACTCGTCTCCTACTCGCGTGTGCAGAAATTAACTTCGGAGGTAATATACGTATATTTGGTGGAAATGCCGTGTCGTATTTTGTAAAGGTCGTAAGTCTTCTATATTTTTCGTACTGTTTTACTGTTGTTGCTTAGCATAGGCTCTGTAGGCTCTGTCCTGAGCGGCGGCTTCTTCTTCAACGCTTCTTCTGTAGTGGCCACCTGGACCGGATGTATCGAAATCGCCACCATAGTGAGAAGACGAGTAAGTATGACTTTGTGAAACCTGTGGATGTTTGACTATCTCGTACGTTGTTTTCTCATGTGCTTCTCCTCCAGCCACCAATTTCTTCAAACCGATGATAGCAGATAATAGTAAAGCAATTTTGCCGATCAACAGTGCCTTACCGGCAATCAAGGCAATAGCTTGAAAAGCCATAGCCAAGAAACCTCCCTTAATTGCGATACCAGCCATGATAGGACCTATCATCTTCTTCAACTTGCCTCTTGCTTCGTCAAATGATCTTCCCATGTCCGCTCCAACACTTGCTGGTGATATAATGACCCGGTGTGTTTGCATCAACTTTGAAGTTGTGAGGCTCAGAAGTTTGTCTACTTCATCCGAACTTAAAGAGTTCAAATCACCTTCTGGTATAGAAGAGGGAAAAGCCCTCCCGTGGTTCGCTATCCGAACCAAGGAAAATCCATCAAAAATTGGAAGTGTTTCCATTCTAGCAGCTCTGTCGATTGCTTTAGTTGCTTGGATCTTATAACATTTGAGGATATCCTGT
>JAATLQ010003728.1:0-183646 GCA_013421005.1 Heliconius erato x Heliconius himera | reverse complement strand
GACTTTTTACAATCATCGTACAGCCTTCTTAGGAGCTTCTTGCCTGCTCCGAAGGTGTCTATTGAGGCGGAGGCCAAAGCGACACAAAAGCACAGGACAACTATCCCGCGGGGACTCATAGTGACAAAAAACCGCGGTGTCCCGTTAACGTCACTCGTGTCCACTCAATGCGCTTGCGCCTATTGAAATGTGTAGAAAACACATGAGCACTGGCATTTATCTATTTTCACCGGGAACTGCATTTATCTATAAATCTTTTAGAGCGTGCAATCGTTGCATCGTATTGTCGTGCACTGAGGCGTGCATGTATACGTGGTGTGGCGTGCATGTGTGCACCTGGTATCAATGTGTTGGTCAACGATGTTCGCTCTCATGAGGACGACGTGGTCAATGTCAATGTCACAATGAAATTAAAACATTTTTCAAAATGGACTTTTTTTCGTTTTTTTTGTTCAACCAACATAAACATATTGTTATTAATAATTTTATCTAATACCATGGGTTAGTGAATCATGGATATGTAACCTATATAACTGATAATATTTAAACTCATTATAAACCAATATTTAAAACTAATTTTAGAGTATTTACCGTATACAATACAGGGATATATTTATGCATCCCTTACATATAAGATAGTTGGCAGTTCAAATAAATGAAACTGTTCCTTTCTCAGTTTTCCCACCATGAAGATATCACGCATGGATATTCTCAAAGCGACGATATCATCTATAATAATATATTTAACCTAGACAGTTTGTGCGGTTTAGAGAACTAATATAAAAAAAAGTGTTTTTTTAGCTTTACACTGTTCTCGCATGTTGCCGGGTAGCCAGAGGTAGCCTTGTGTTAGGACACCCCGCTCCCCACCTTCTGAGCAGTATTCGAATTGACAATTGTCGTGTTCGAAAACACACATCACAATGACAATCATCGTTGTTTATAGTTGTTTCATAAATTACCTTAACCTCGCATTTGAGCTACAGCATGTAACAGGATGCGTAATGGTCTTGATTATGATTATGATCGCGACTGATTTTAGCAATATAATTGGCCTAGATCCGTTTATAAATAAAATATTGTTTTTTTATTTCATTTTTCTTTTTTCTTTATTACATTTTTCTTCTCGTTGTGGTTCATAATATGGTATGAGAAAAAAAATTACAACTATAAATCGATAAATATCAAATGTTTATATTGATAAATATCATTACTATAGTAGCTTTTATATTTAAGGCTTCACCCGCAGCGTGGTCACATTGAAATATCCAAGAATTGTATAAATATGTATTCACGTCCATATGCATGAACGAACGAAAAGATTTTTTTTGAAGTTGAATTGTCAACTAAACAAACCAAAATATTTTATAAATTTATCATGAAAATATTGCAAATAAGGAAAAAGATATAACAAATGTTACTTTTTTAGTCAAGTATGAAATTTTATGTAAACATTATTATTTAAATTACATTACATATAAACTTATTTTTGCGGAAGTATGCACTAATTTTGTTCGTTTTACTTTTAACTACAAATATAGGTTATGTATTGTTTTTTTTTTTCTAAAATTATAGTAAGTTTTTTTTTTCTAATATCTATCTGCAAATTACCAATTTTTGGATTTCTTTTTGCATTTGTAAATTTTTAAAATTTTGTGTCAACAGACATTGCGTAGTATGAAGAATTTCATACAATATTTGGAAGCATGGGCGTGGGTATCTGTATTTTTTGGATTTACTTGAATGCCTAATATTAATTCAGACAGACAGGCCGGCAGGCAAACGTACAACAAAGTCTCTAATGTTTCCGTTTTATTCTTTTGAGGTACGGAATTCTAAAAATTAATTCTTATTATATATGGAAAAATAATATTTTGTTTGACACAAAATCACCAAATATAAAATATTTAAAGGTAATAAATTAAAAATCAAATAGCTTCACGCTGTATGATGGCAGAGGGAAAAACCTAGTCTTAAAACACTCCGTTCCCCACTTTACGCTGAATTCTAAAGGCATTAGGCTGAGACGGAACTCAACGTCGCACTTTGCCTCGACACCAGAGCGAACTATAAATTTAAATAAATATTTCAATTAGTCGAGTGGGGATCGAACCCAGAACCAGCCTCAAGGTAATAGAGCAAAATTTTTTTATTAATTTTATATTTATTAAATATAATATCCAGTTGTCAATGTCAGTTCCTAAAGTCAATGTCTGTTCGCGTGCAAGTTATTATATAATTATTGAGTAATTGCAAATATAAGCGTTAAAAATGATATATTGGCTTAGACTGTGTAATTATATTGTTAGCTGTGCGGTTCAATATTCCAATAAGTATATTTTTTATGATGAAAATAAATAAAGCAAGTGACATATTGTAATGTACTTTTTTGTTTATTCTGCTAATATATTTTATATAATAGATTTAATTCTAATCTAAAAAAAATAACTTTTTTTTTAGATAACTTTCAATTGATATTAAGAAATAAGGAATATTTACTATTAAACATTTAATAATGGCAGTTGAATGGCGGAACTTGAAAATATTAAATATTTCATTCATACCCCCGAGTGAGAATTGAACCCACAACCGGCGTGTTTATAGTCACACCCTTGTACTCCTTCGTCACGATGGCTTCACAATAATCTATGTAACAACTAATACTGTCCCTTTTGAAAATAATCATTAATCATTAATTAAATGAACTATGTTCATATTATATAAATAGTAATTTCATAGTTTACGCAAATGTTTAAGATTTTAACAAGTTTATATTTGAATTACGTCGTCGGTGTATCTGTAACGCGACATTTGTGGATTCGATCCCCATTCGAGGGAATTAATTGTTTTATAACTAATACGGAATACGGAAATTCCGCGGAAAGTGGGGAACGGAGTGTCTTAACACTAAGTTTCCTCTGTCTATCCTGGCGTATGCGGGATACAGCGTGAAGATTTTTTTTTTTTTCATAGTTTATATTTTCCTTGTAAATTGATTAGTCCATATAATATGTAGGAATATGTATGTTGGTTAATATGTGAACCTATAAAGCCTATGGGTTGACTGATTTTGATTCGTCTTACCTTAAGACCATTATAAAGTCAAGTTTCCACTGCGAGTGGAACGGGTACATTAAGGGCTACGTTGACTTCATAAGAGAAAACAGCATACTTATATTTTCACCTATTAAAAGAAGGGCGGAAAGGACGGAATGAAATAAAACAATAAAAAATTATCGCAATTAGGATATTGTTCAATGCATATTAACAAATGAAAAAAGAAATCCTAAGGCCTAAAGTAGATACAACCGGTGATTGTATACAGTTTTCAGTTCCCACTCCCAGAAATGAATTATTTTATATTTTCAACCACTGAACAAGTAATGTCTTAAAAATTCGACGGAAAAAAGGGAACAGAGTATCTTAGCATTAGGTCCCCTACTTACTATTAATTTATTCATAATTCATAGTCCAGTGTCCGTTCCGTTCCGTCACGGCACCCTCAATTTTTCCAAAATAAGAAAAAAGAAAAACTTGAATATTGTAAATTATATTCTTATCTAATTAAATTTGAAATATGTTCAAACAAAAATAAATATATCCTTCACATTGGGCTTTTTTTAAATGACCGGCGGTCCTTTGACCTCGTGTAAATAAAATATTTACCTCAATTATACAAAGTATTAAAATTTGGTCTCGTCTCATAATTTGATATCGAAATGTTTTTATCTTCTTAAATATTCCTTTGAAGTTAATTCTAGTCTACAGCATCTGACCATCAACGCAATGATTTCTGGTTCGTTCCTCAATCGGGGGGAGTTTTTTCTTTCATTTCCTCGCTCTGACACGACAAAAAATTTATGATTCTCTGATTTCTCAGTTCATAGCTTCACACTGTATCTCCCTCACAGCAGGGTAGGCAGAGAAAACCTAATTAATTCTGAAGACATTGCGTGTTGGGTGGAGGATCAACGCCGCGTTTAACCTCGACGCCAGGACGAAGAAATAAAAAAATAAATTTGGATATATCTTTTCCTCACGTGGGGATCGAACCCATAGCCGTCGCGTTACAGTCATACTCTTGTGTCTCAAATAAATGTAAATAATATTCCATTTATACACTCCTAAAGAGGCCTTCGTGGCGCAGGGGCACATGCGTGCGGCTCGGGGGAAAGTAACATTTAAATATTTTAATTTTTCTGGTCTGCGAACGCGCTTTGCCCTAAAGCGCGCCAATTCCGCCAGTTCAGTTTAGGATATTCCCTCCGCATACCTGCTATGTGTGGAAAACGGCATGAAGCTAACAAATACTCTTTAAATAAGTATCACTGTAGAAAAAAGATGTATGGCTGTCTAAATATAATTAAGAAAAAACTAAAAAAACTGCTAAGTTATGCGAATTAGATACGAAAATTATTTATTTTGTATATCTTTGTAATTTGTACTAACGATTCTTGCTAAATAAATACGGCGTTGACTTTTGCCACTTGTCTAGCTTGTGAAGCTAATATAAAACATTTCCCTGCCTGTAAAACGAACCTTAAAGTTTAAAATATAGCCAGATACTTCCCGACTGCGCCACTGTGGTCTCTGGTTCATTTACACCTAAGCACTGATACTGTGAATGAAGCAACTCGCGCTTATATAGAGGAGTAGCGGTAATGGCATTGAAAGTGACTAGTGTACAACTACAGAAGGTGTATTATAATATTATTTAGTTTTAATATTTATATAATATATTATTTAATTTAAAAAAAATACAAATAAATTTCAATTCTTCGAAACATTGCCTTTTTTTCTCTTTGACTTAATTTATATAAAAAAAATAAAAAATTAAAGCAGCTTCACGCTGTATCCTGCACACAGCAGGGTAGGCAGGCAGAGGGAACCTAGTGTTAAGACACTCCGTTCCCCATTTTCTGCCGAGTTCTGGAGGCATTGCCTGTTGAGTGGCAGAACTCAACGCCGCGCTTAACCTCGACACCAGAGCGAAGAAATGGAAATATAAATTTTTAGTAAATATTTCATCTCCTCGAGTGGGGATCGAACCCACAACCAGTCGGTTTTACAATCACACTTTGCGACGCTGCACCACGACTGGCCTCAGTCGTGGCGCAGTCTTAATTTATATCTATAGACTTAATTTATATATACAGTTATTTTAGTGTTAAGACACTCTGTTGTCCTTTATTTTTTATTTTTATTACTTGTGAAATTATTTTGGTCATATGTCATATCATGGATGACTATTGGAAACGTTTTTGCTTTATACTTTTATATTACCTCCGAGATTGGTATATTAGAAACAAACATTGATAATACGATAATTTCTACTTTTACAGTTATACATATTTCCTTAAAATATAACTAAACTTATTTTAGCTTCACATTTTATTATTGGACATTTTATTTTTGGCAAATGTCCATATATGGAAATAACAATAAAATTAACAACGTATTTTCCACGTGACCACCTGTAGGTGTACTTTATGCATATCAGTAAATATGCTTGTGAGCAAGTGCTTAATCTGGAGCACAATGTTATTTACAGGTATTTTTTTTACTTCTCAAACAAGCAGGGTAGGCAGAAGGAATCTAGAGTTAAAACGCTTCATTCCCCACGCACCGCCTTATTCTCGAGACATTACTTGTGGACTAGCGGAACTTAACGCCGCACTTTGTCATGTTACTAGAACGAGGAAATGAAAACCCTTAATTTCTCAAATAGTAATTAAGCCCTCAACTGTCGCATATTCGAAACTATAAAAGTAAAGAGTTATAACCTTTTTTGGCCCTCTAATCGCACAAATACGTACCTACATTTATTCTTATTTAGTTCTATTTTAGTTCTATCTATATATCTTAATGAGAAAATAATCTAGCTTATAATTAAGTACAAGTGAAATTTCTTTGTTCTAAATACACACTTCACACACCAATTAGCTATCATAAAACAAAAACATAAACAATAGGTAAAAACATTTAAAAAACATTTGAGTTAAAGTTCTTTTTTACTTCCCATGACGAAAAATGTACCACTAAGTGATTTAATATGGAGTTGTCACGATTTAATAATACATTTGTATGTATAATAATATTTTGCATTTAAGGAATCAAGAGATGATTCTGTTATAAGCTTACGAGATTTTATTCGAGTCAAATTTCGATAACTTTTCGTGTTATAAGAGAAACATAATTTATACATAAAAAAACTGGACAAGAGCTAGTCGTGCTTACCCACCGAGGGTTCCGTACAAAAAATTAATCGAGCTTTTTCTGAAATTCAAACTTAGCTTAGCCAGAGTCCTTTAATATAATACCTCACTTGAACTGGCTTTAATATCATATTTTGCCCAAGGCTATTATTTTTTAGGATTTAATCACAAATATATAGTTTTCAGTTTTTTTTACTCATTCTACCTGTAGATGCTAGCTGCCAAATTTCACAATTCTAGGTCAACCGGAAGTACTCTATTAATTTTGATTCTCTTTAAGTGTCGAAATACGCGTTTTTTGTGATATAAACTAGCCACATATCTTCTTTTAAGTAAGTGTAGAAATACTATTTTTTTCGGGAAATCTAGATGCGACGGACGGATAAAAAACGGATTTTGGGATCTAGAATACATATTATGATGTCAATTTGAATTCCCAATTGGCAGTCAGGGACGTTATTACTTATCAATTATAAGTATATTTTTTTTTTATTAATCAATATTACACTGATATATCCATCAATAAAATCTAAAATTAAAAAGAAATAATAATAATTATTAATATTTAAAAAAAAATATTTGGTTGCGCTAAGACATACACTTTTATATGATCATTATGAAAGTGAAATACAAAAAAGTGACGACTCCGAGACGACCCTATAGAGTACATCTGTTAATGATTATTGTTTGGAAAGTATACAAATGGCATAAAAATTTAGAAATTGTGGTGTCTTTTTGGACTGATGTGATAGGAGAATACATTTATATATTTTTATACATTCGTGGTAACATTAAAAAATCTTTTTGCTTAGTCTCGTAATCGTTTAAGAGTTTTACTAGTGTTTTGTAGCAATAAATTATCTTTAAAAAAATATTTTAGGCAACCAATGCGCCACCACGCGTGTGACTGTAATAGCGGCAGGTGGTAGGTTCTATTCCCACTTGAGGAAATGTAATAATCTGGTGTCGAGGTAAAAGCACAATTAGTTCAGCCACTCAACACGCAATTCCTCCAGAATTCGTCGAAAAGAGGGGAATGGAGTGTCTTAACACCAGGTTCCTCCTACCTACCACGCACATACAGAATACAGCGTGAGATATTTAATAAGCATAAACATTAACATTGCACTAGTTTAAAAGCAAACATGGTCAGTTCAATCATACAGGTCTACACTTTAAACATCAATTAAACCACCGCTTTATTAGCAACAAGTGTTCCGTGACATTTGACCTTAAATACGCTTTATTTGATTAGGCATTACAATATGCATTATAACTTTTTAAATATTCCACACTAAGGATAGAAATATATTTTTAGGAAATATAATAATATAAGCATAGCGTGACCGGAAATCGCGCCTCTTGAAAATTATAACCTAGCATCTCTACAGGGCCCGTCGTGGCGCAGGGACAGATTTCGGCGGAAAGTGGGAAATGGAGGGTCTTAACACTAGATTCCCTCTGCCTACCCTGCTGTGTGCCGGATACAGCGTGAAGCTGTTTTGATTCTATAAGGAGATTTTTACAATTTTCCAACATACTAAGATTACAAAACATCTCAACAACAAATAAATTGTACCAAATATATACTAGCATCTAAGTCCCGCCACTCAACAAGCAATGCCTCGGTTTCCAAGGGGTGCGTTTTAGATCCTATATTAGTTACCTATACCTTCGAAGAAAAAAGATATTTAATATTTTGATTTCTCCGCTCTAGTTTCAAGGCAAAGCGCGGCGTTGAGTTTCGCCACCAGAATTCGATGGAAAGTAGGGAGCAGTGTTTTAACACTAGGCTCCATCTGCTTTGTTGCTACAAGCGAGATACAGCGTGAAGCTGCATTATTATTACTAATACTATACAATAACCAATATTCAAAAGAAATAAGAACCTTATTATATAGTTTTTTGTATATGTAATTACAGCCTTTTCTTTTTTTCTTATGTTCTAGTATATGCACCTACGTAGTTTACTTACATTACCACCTTCATACACAGGTGTATAATACATGTCATTACACGAACAATGCTAGCACTTATCGTGCGCATTCATAATCACTAAGTAGTGGAAGAGAAGTGGAAGAGGATGATTTTGAGAACAAATGTCAAGGTTGTAATAAATGTAACTGTATATTATTAGGTGGCTTGTTTCCCTTTTAGCTCAGTAGTGTTTCTAAATGATAGTATACAGAGGTTGTTAGTTCAAATTTATATTTTTAACTTAAGGTATAAGAATTTAAAATTTATATGATATAGATTACGTAGATAATGTAGATATCATTTTTTTCTGTTTTATCCGGGGTATAACAGGATAGGCAGTAAAAATTTAGTGTTGTGATACTCCGTTCTCTTTCGGCCTTATTTAAGACACTGCGTTTAATTGCGAGTTACAGAACTGTTAATCGATGTGAAGTTGATTAATACCAATCGAATAAGTTTATTAATCTGATAATTTTTATTGGAAACAGTATTCTGATTATATTTCAGATTTGTTACTTTCGAATTAAACAAATTATTAATTATTAATTTATATAAATGGATATGTAAGAAAGCAAAAATTAATTGTAAAAAAGACACGGGGAGATCTTTTGGAACATATCATCAATAATATTGGAAGGGAGAGGTCCCCCTTGAGGTCATGTATGTATGAAGAGGTTGATGACAGTGGACGAGGTGAAGGAGATATACAGACACAATAGCTTTGTTTGCTATAATAAAATACAAATAATCATAAAAGAACAAATATGCATAAAAGTATACCGTAGTAACCGATTACACGCGGTCACCAACTTTCAACAAAACTTTTTATGTACATATTACATATCTCGTACATCAAATGCTATGCTAAGGTCATTACAACCGTCATTATTCTTAAAACATCAATTAACAAGCGAAAGTAAGGCTCTTTTACTAGAGAAACTGAATAGTCATACATAATTTTAAAATTTTGAGCAAAAACCTGCAATTAAGCTTTATATTCCAGTAATAATTGTATTCTTTAGTAACTACTAACTATTGGACGTTTGGTGATAGCGTCATTGTGTTTAGTTTTCTTTTTTTTAAGTTTTATCTCAATCATAGATGTCATATATTATACTGAAATGTTCTTATTAAACTGTCAGGACTAATATATTTTTTTATTTAGTAGGAATTTTTGATGTTAAAATATTAAATTAATCTATGTTTATTTGATTTTTTTTACTTCCCGCTGTATGCCGTACATAGCGCCTGGAACCTATCGTTAAGACAGTCCGTTCCCCTTACAACACTTCCGTTCCCCACTTTCTGCCGAATGCTGGAGGCATTGTATGGCGTGGCGAAACTCAACGCAATGCTATAACTCGTTAGAAGAACGAGGAAATGAAAATACTTATTTTTCTCAAGTGGAAATCGAACCTACAATCTGTCGTATTTACATTCGCACGCTTGTGATTTTGCGCCTTACCTATGTTTATATGCTTATCTATTTTCTTAGTAATTATGACGAAGTTTATATAATATATTTAATACTAACTATATTAGATTTTTTATTTAATTCCGCCTTACTATCATTAGTTTTGTCCTTATGTTTTTAGTCATGTTTATGTAAAAAAATTGGTTTCATTCTTGGCTTACGTTTGCGAAAAAAACTAGCTCTTTTGGATGCAAAAGATCTTTCATTTTGGACTGCCTCTACTCTGATAATGTATGAAGCCAAATAAATAGGTGTATTAATAAAAAAACTCTACAATTTTTATAATGATAAAAACAATCTGCCTATACCAATATTGAAGCTAAAAACATTTTAGTTAAACTCGCTAATCTCAGGAAGCATTGTTTAGAATTGAAAAAATCTTTTTGTGCTGGATAGTAAATTATTCCAGGATTAATTTGGGCTATATTACATTATTCGATGTCAATTCTTCAATGAAGCCCTTTGCACCTTTAGCCAAAGTAATCAGTCATACAAAACTCTTTTATTCTCTTTCTCTTTCATTTAACCACGCGGGCGAAGCCGCAGGTACAAGCCAGTTATATATACAAATCGGTATACACGCATCAAGCAAACCTAGAAAGTGGCCGTTGAATGAGTTTATGAGAATCACATGAACAAGATGCTCATTCACATTTGCCTACTTACTGTATTGCCATACATATTTCAAGACCATTAGTGCGTTTCGTTATTACTACTAAAGTACTGGTGTTGTATTCTCACTAAATATCGTGGGTGACGTGTATATCGTAGTTTAGTAGAAATTTTACTTGATACAGTTGTGGTATGATATACAAAACTGCAACGTCAATTTGAAAATTCCGTAAATTTTATTATTTTACGTTTTAGACGTTTCTATTTAATTAAGATGTATAGTTTTCACGTAAGCTGTGCGTGAAGCCGACGTGGCGCAGTGGTATAGCATCTTACTTTAAGTGAGGCGGTTGTGAGATTGATTCCCATTTGAAGGCATGAATTATTTTTATTTCCTCGCTCTGGCAACAAGACTAAGCATGGTGTGAGTTCCGCCACTCATAACTCAATGATTCCAGGATTTGAAGGAAAGTAGGGTACGGAAGTGTCTAAATGGGAACACAGTGTCTTGACACAAGGTTCCCAGGTTCCCTCTGCCTATGCTGCTATGTGCGTGCTACAAAGTGAAGCTAAAAAATAAAAAAAACAATAAAGTACACTCGTGGAACAACGGCAGGCACATTGCTTGACTATACTGTAATCAAACCAACAGCGAAACACTTTTGGTTTTGATTCCCACTTGGAGGCAATAATTATTTTTAATTTCTCCCTCTGGCAACCAGACAAAGCGTAGTCTGAATTTCGGCACTCAACACTCAATGTATCAAAAATTATATCTCTATGAATAGATGATTTTTTTTTTCAAGAGAGCCTGTCCCCTAATATCGATATAGAGTACTCCAGTTTGCATGGTTCAATAACAATGTGGCACGAAACTTAAATATACGTCATGAATAGTTGTGTTTTTTTTTCAGATAGTTTTTTTATTTAAATCAGAAAAAGTAAAGTAGATAAACTAGTAAAAAAATGGCATTTTTTTAGATTTCACATTTTACAAAGCTTCAAATTTTTAGACTCATTTTTTTGTTAGTAAATTCTGTTACATTTTGGGTGGGTACCAAACTATTTTAAAGTGAACACTGAAACAAGCCACCACTCCCAATTCTTTTCCTTCCTTCCTGTTTCCACACCAATTACTGTCTTAAATCAAAAAAAAAATTGATGCATTTCCGATTTATTGTTTTATTTTGATTTTACGTAAACAGGAAGGATCTAATATAATAAATAACGATTATTTAATAATTGTTTTAGTATTCCGTATAGTTCACATGCAAGGTGTTATGGATGTGAGCTACTAAATATGGATGAGGTATTAATTTTGTTATTGTTGTTAAGTCATCTTTAATTTATATATTTTTTTTATTTTTATTGTATTATAGAACATAATGTTTCCGAATGTTTTATAATTACAAAAGACCAGTTGTAATAATTACTACAGTATTTTATATATTAATGATTCAATAGACATGCTTAAATTATCGACCTGGTGGTAACTCAAAATTTCCATTCATATGTTTAATATATAAAACAAAATATATAACCATATTGAGGCCAGTTGTGGCACAGGGGCACAAAATGTGACTGTAAAACCGACTGGTTGTGGGTTCGATCCCCACTCGAGGAGATAAAATATTTACTTAAATTTCTATTTTCCATTTCTTCGCTCTAGTGTCGAGACAAAGCGCAACGGTGAATTCTGCCCTTAACACGATTTGCCTCCAGAATTCGGCAAAATGTGGGGAATGGAGTGGTCTTAACACTAGGTTTCCTCTGCCTACCCTGCTGTGTGCGGGTTACAGCATGAAGATGATATAACTATATGTCAGCAAAATATGAAAATATAAAACAAAAAACGAAAAAATCACACATTTTTTTTTAATTTGAAATTTAACTATCCCCTTTTATTATGTTTATTTAAAAATTTACCTCATCCAATTATAAAGATGCTATCGTTTAATCACGACCTACCAAGACTAGCACAATTTTCCACTTAGATACTCACACAAACATCGTGTGCACGTTTCACATTCACTGGCCTCATCATTTTCTCATACATTCTCAGTAACATAAAATTTTATGGAACATTACAAGCCATCTAATATGAGGATAGCCTCAGAGAGCGTACCCCCGATCTTAGAGGCACAATTCATTTTGTAGTGTACATAGCCTATAAATACGCGTTGCTTGCGAACATTCAAACAGTCTTTTTTATTGCACCATCAGAAACACATCAAAATGTTTAAAATAATAATCCCTTTAACTTTTCTATTAGTAGTAGTGGCAGCTACAGAGAATTTCGGCATGAAATATGCCATGAGGATATATGAAGATTGTCAAAAATCTGAAGGTTTTGGTCCATGTTTGAAGAAGAAGGCCATTGTGTTCTTCGATCGAGCTGCAAGAATGGAAGCCATACCATTAGTCGATGGTTTAGATATAGTAAAAACCTCAGATGTAGAGACAGTGCCTGTAAGTGAAAATGATATTGATGCAAGCTTACCAAGGAACTTGGAGAGCAAGGATGAAGCGTTATCCACCATGCTGTGGGACAGGATAGCCGCGTTCGCCAACTCCAGGACAATCCAGCTGTCGCTTCCTAAAATGACTGGCTCTGAGCTTAATAAGGGTGTGGAAGAAGGTAATTGTATCTTTCATTTTTTTTTTATTTAACCACCCTTTGATAAGTATGGTAATAATCAATGCATTATTTCATTGCATATCATTAGCCTTTTTTTTCATAAATTTAATTATTTTTTGATACTGATATCACTAATTACATACATCATATTTCTTTATCTATAACTGTTAATGAGAACACATAGAATAAGGTCAATATTTTCTTTATATTTGTTTCTGAAATATAAAAAACTGTTGTTTTGATCAACTCTCTGCTTATTGCAGGAAGTAATATTTATAATATCTATATAAATTTAAATTAAATGTAGAGAATAAATTATTATAAGTTTTCTCATACAAGAATTCACTGGATTTGCAAGTAACCTTCTAAGCTCATCCTGTTATCCGCACTTTCTCCAAGTAAAGGGACTGAAACTATACATTAAGCACCGCTATTTCGATTTAAGCTCAAAAACGATCATTTACATTCAAAGAGCTATGGCAATACTTACTAAGAAAAGTTAAGTTAAATATTTTTACTCCATTTATACTGTTTTTAGGAAACTTTCGTGTTTTTTTTTATAATATAGACTTTTAAAGTTACTTTTAAAAGTCATAATAAGCCCTATTTACTTACTATATATGTATGTTATGTAGAGTAAGAAAATTATACGAAAAATACAGGTTGAGAACTTGTTATTTTTACGTGAATATCTTTTTGAAAAATTATCAATATCAAATTTTATGATGGGAAAAGGAGTGTCTTAAACATGGTTCTCTCTGCCTACTCTGCTGTGAGCGGGATACAGCGTGAAGCTGATTTGATTTTTTTAATAAAAAATTATAAATAACTTTTCGATGTATGTTCAAAATTCTTGCTTTTGTGATAATTATATTATACTAGTATTACTATTAATTGTAATAGTATATACACTACTTGCTAATTGTTTGTGTGTTTTTTTATATCTTCTATGCGAGCTACATATTCAATTATATTATTTTATATTTCAAAATAGGTATCTTCTTTAAGTGTGTAAAGTAGGCAAAAAAAATTACTTTCCTTATTCATCATCCATTAACATTTTAAATATTGAATTAATAGCTATTTGTATGTTAACCATCGCTTAATTACCTGTAACGTTTAGAACGTTGAATAAAAAGGTACCTCGATGTACATGTATACAACATACGAGTGCAAATACATTACCATAATATTGTAATAAAAATCATATTAGAAGTCATTATAGTTGTCAGTCAATGCTGTTTATTAGATCAATAGTCATGTAGTTTAAGCGGGCGAAGCCGCGGGCGCGCCGCTAGTTGTGAATATTAGTATCTTGCTAAATATTTTTTATAATCTTGAAAACTTTTACAGCGATTATAGTTTTTTTCTGCTTCACTCTGTATATAGCATTTAGCAGTGTATGCAGAGAAAAGCTAGTGTTAAGACACTCCACTCCCTATTTTCCGCCGAATTCTGGAGGCATTTTGTGTTGAGGAATTCAACACCGCACTTTTGTCTCGACACTTCAGCAAAGGAAAGGAGAAGAAAATTATTTATTTAATTTCCTCGAGTGGGAATCCAACCTACAAACAGTCGTGCTGACAGTCACACGCGTGTGCCTCTGTGCCACGATTGGTAATTATTAAGTTCCATCAAAATTGCCTAAAAATATTGTTTTTTTGCTTTTTCACTCAGCGCATTTTCTGAAAAATAGGAGAACCGAGTATCTTTATCCTCCTTTATGCGTAAATCTAAACACTAACGCTATCGTATAAAGATAATATTCTTCATTTTAAAAGAACATTCGACAAATAACTGAAGATGTCAAGTTTTACATACCATTTTCAAAGTTTCAAGTACAGTCCATACCATAACGAATCAGTCCCAAAATAACAGTAATCATAAAACACTCACACTATCATCAAAGAAGAACATTAAAACGGAGAAAGGTAATATAATAGTACAATAAAACTATAATTGTTATTTTCGACACTTTCCAATAATAGACACGATATCGTGGGAACTTTGACCTTAGATGTTATTGTAGGTTTGTGTAAATAAAATAATTAATATTTTTTTACTTTTTCAAATTTCATTAAAATACATATTTTTTGAGCAGAATTTCGTACAAACATTTTAATATAATGCTAACAATATTGTGTTATTTTTAAATATTATTTATTGAAGAACTAAGAATCTATATGAAATAAAATAACTTTTTTTCAAAACCTCAGAAGCTGTCATCACATTTTATTCATACTGTCACTAAATAAAATGTATAATAACGACTATACTAGCAGATTATTTTGAGCCTACCATTACAAAATTGGGCCATTAAAAAAAACTAAAAATCACTTGACTATTAAATATAAAAAAAATACCAGCTGAATTGAGAACCTCCTTTCTGAAGTCGGATATTTTTTTACATACAATTATTGTGCTTTAAGATCCTGCAAGAGATATGCAAGACGTATTTATCGCGACACATACGACTTGCATATGCGTGAAACTAAAAAAAAAGATGTGGACCTCTGGTAATATCTAAGGAAGTTGTAAAAACTCTTTTCAGTAGCGTGTTAATATTACGCGTATATTTTACTTTTAAGTCTATAGTAAATGTCGGAACCTATTTTGATTAATAGTTAGTTATTAGTTCATTATCTAAAGTCATGCACAAAATTATACACGCAAATGACTCTAAAAGTAAATTATATAGGGAAATCATGTGAAAACGCGAAAATACTAATGCAGGAAGCTATTTTTATGTAGTATTTATATGTTTTTGTTTTTAATTTGAACTAGTGATGTTACTTTTTTGCGATAAACAGTCTTAAAACGTGATTTTCACCTTATAGAGTATATAGAGCAAAGAAAATATAGATAAATGAAACAAATATATCATTATTTTAATCACTTTAAATATTAAGGTTCGGTTGGTATTTTTGTGTATAGCCTGTGACGGAATAATCGTCTCTAAAAACAGTGTAGCATAGTTTTGTAAGAGTAATAAATTTACCGTCATTGAATTATTGTTCTTGAATATCCACAATTTAATTAAAAGGTAGTAGGGATAAGGAATAATATATTCGTAGTATTTGGAAATATAAATGATTCCAACTTTTATCTGCGGTTTTGCCTTTATGCTCAAATAATATTCAAGAATTATCTGTTACATATTACGAGATATTCTAATTTTAGGAGGTGAATCTGATCGCAAATACAGCGGGTTACATCGAAACCTATTTTTTTTCGATTAATTGACTATCCATCCATATTAAAAAAAATCGAACCGACAGTTCCTGAGATTAATTGGCTTAATCAAACAAACTCTTCATCTGTATAGTAAAAGAATAGGAAGAAAAGATATAGATTCAAAAGTTAATACTTAACAAATATCAAACAAATATTTGTATAGGGGAGAGGGGGGCACATTCGAACTATTTTTAAACTTTGTGTCATATCTAAAACTTCTACAGTTTTTAACTTCTTTACTATTTCACAATGCTTAGTCCAATTATTGTGCCACAAAATCGTAGCATCATATGTAGAAAAATATATAAGTTAAAGGTGCAATATCAACTTTAGTAGCAGTAGTCAAATGTTCAAAGCTACCCCCCTTGCGGGGTAGCTTTGAACATATATGGGGCAGTTTTGAACTATCATCGAATTCAATGAAATTAGAAGGCTAGTACCATGTTAACTTAAAAAAATAATATACCTAGTTTAATATTGCGATTGTACTAGTACTAGTGATAAATAACTTTAATATTATTAATAGACTTTAAAAAATTTAAAAAAAAACAAAAAAATAGCTTTGGCTTCGTAGAAGTAATTAACATTATGGGATCAATCATAGAATAAATCTAATATTATGAAAATAAAACAAAATATTTTTTAAATAAACAGCTTACTACCCTAATTTGAACTTAGAAAAATTAAATTTAAAGGAAAACATAGATGTAGTACGTGACGTAACCAGCAACTAAAATTAGGAGAAGTAGTCTACGTAAGAAATAAAAATCAGCTTCACGTTTTATCTCGCACACAGCACGGTAGGCAGAGAGAACCTAGAGTTAAGATACTCTGCCAAATTCTGGAGGCATTGCGTGTTGAGTGGCAGAACTCAACGCCGCGCTTAGCCTCGACACCAGAACGAAGAAATGGAAATAATTACTTAAATTTAAGTAAATATTTCATGTTCTTGAGTCGGGATCGAACCCACAACCATTCGGTTTTACAGTCACACTTCGTGCCGCTGCGTCACTTTCGAGGTAGTTTTTTACATATAATAATATTCAAAACTGCTCCCTTTATTTTGTGCAAAGCTGCCTCAGTGGTATTTGAAAATTTCCAAACGTTTTTTTTTTCAAGTGAAAGTTTAAAAATTGTAGTAATCTCTAGTTTATTGCATGATATATGAAACATTCTAACTAAATGAGGAAAAAATAAAACCATTTACCTTGAATTGGATCCCTGCGATCCTTACGCGTTTATTTAAAAATGCATAAAATTTTACTCAAAATCAAACATTCCTCGTAACTCAACGACTGGCTCTCATATATCAGCGGTGATAAGTGACACGAGTGCAGATTAGTGCTGCCACTACTCAAAAAAAATCTACCAAAATTTATTTTTAAAATAGCTCTATTAACACATATTTTCAAAGGTGCCCCTGTTCTAAGCTACCCCCCTCTCCCCTATATATATATACAAAATTGCTTAGTATTATCGTTTGTCCCGGTCTGTTTACAACAATGCCTTTAAGTACTTGTAATTTTCATTGGAGTTCAAGTAATTTGTCAAGATTACTAAATATAGAGAGACGTTCTTATCAGTTTTATCATGTATAGTAGGGTAGGCAGAGGGAACCTAGTATTGACACTCCCTTCCCACTCAGACACGCCCGTTCCCTAGTTGCTGCCGAATTCTTCCAGCATTGAGTGTTGGGTGGCGGAACTCCACTTCACGCTATGCCTCGCCTTATATCAGTAACCACCAATTTCCAATACTTAAAGACAAACAAAATATAGCGTTCGGGACGATACAACTCACCTTATCCACGTATAATATTTTTGGAATAAAAATCATTAAAATATTAAAAATATATATTTACATGAGTATAAAAATAATTTCAGGACGAGGAAAGATGAAGAAAATGATGGGAATGATGATGATGGGAGCCGCAATGAAGATGGCAGCAATGATTCCGCTCGCGATCGCCGGGCTTTTCGTGTTGGCTGGCAAAGCTTTGATAGTTTCTAAGGTAATGTAAAATTTATTAAGATTTTTAATACGATTTGAGTTTAAATTATATAGTTCTCTACTGTATCCCACAAATAACAGCATAGGCAGATGGAACCTAGTGTTAAGACACTCTGTTCCTCATGCACCGCTTATTTTTCAAGACATAACTGAGTGTTGGATTTACCTTGTCACTAGAACGGGGAAATGAACGAGGAATCGAACCCATAATAGTCACGTTTACACTCAGGTGCTGTGCCATTGCACTAAAACGACCTTTTCATTGAATTATGGTTAATATAATACACAATTCACTGTTGTGAGGCGTTATAAAGAGACCAAATTCTTTAAAGCTTATTAACACTAAAAAAGTTTCATATGCTAATAAGTTTTTTTTTATTTCTTAAATTTAAGTTTATCGTTACTTTAGTGCCTAAAAGTAAATTATTTAAGTATTTTAGCTACACAAAGCAAATATTTATAGTACAAGTAATTCAAAAAGCTATTCATTATATATTTTTTTGAGGTTATTTACTTTTAAGGCCGTCGTGGCACAGGGGCACAAGGGTGTGACTGTGAGGCGACGGGTGTAAATTCAATATCCACTCGAGGAAAATTAATTATTATGTATCAATATTTACTAATAATACACCTCGAATATTCAGCGAAAAATGCCCTCTTCCTACCCTGCTATGTACGGGATACGGTGTGAAGTTGTTTTTTATTTACTTTAACAAACGATGACCATTGGTAGTCATTATTGAATAAAAACAGTTTAAAAAAACTTCATATAAGAGAAATATTAAGTACTAATCCTAAAAGCTACATGTATTTAAAGTTCTCTTATTAAATTTGAAAGTAGTGCCTATATTTCGATATACTAAGCAGATTGTACGAATTACGATGCATTTCAGCTTTCTTTGAACAAGTGGCACGATGTAATGATAACGAGGGCTGGACGCGGAATTGCGTTGTTTTTACTTTGAAACTTGTGAAAATGGTTTTTTTTTTGGAATTTATTTGGAATAATAATATTATATTTGAGGCCCGTCATGGCGCAGGAGCACAAAGTGTGACTGTATACGCTATTTGGAATAATAATATTATATTTGAGGCCCGTCATGGCGCAGGAGCACAAAGTGTGACTGTATACGCGACAGGTTATCGATTCCCACTTGAGGAAATGAGATATTTAATATTTTCACTTCTTCGAACTGGTGTCGAGGCAAATCGCGGCGTTGAGTTCCGCCACTCAACACGCAATACCTACAGAATTCGGTGCAAATGTTTTAGGTTAACAGAGTGTCTTAACACGAGGTTAACATGTGTAAATTACCTACTTTTCCAGAATCCAGACCAAGCAATAACTATTAATTAACTAAAAGATTTGAATTCCAAACGATTGTTTCGAAAATACGTCATCACGTCTACGAACTATCAATCTTACTTTTCAATAGCTAAATACATCCTTCAACGTTAATTGCAAAGAAAACAGTAAATACTGTACACTACTGGGTCATTTTCTATCATTGTCTTAAAGCGCTCTGAATCCACTGAATCAATTATCTCATATAGTACAGTTTCATCTAGTTAAGCGTGGGAATTGTGATACTATTGTCATAGTAAATGTCTATTTGTGTCATGCTGTATGTGGTGAGAATGTCATGTTGATAGAGATAAGTATGACGTATATTTAAAAAAAAGCGGACATGCGCGAGTCGTGCTGGCCCATCCAGGAGTTCGTGCAAAACTTGGTGGTCTCGAGCTTTTTCTGAAATTCAAACTTAGCCTAGCTTTAGCCCTTTCACCTGATACCTAACATGAACTAGCGGCTTTATTACTAAATTTGGCCTCTCTTTTATGGCATTTTTTTCGGGATTTAACTAGTACTACCTGTAGATGCTAGATGCCAAATTGTATAATTCTAGGTCAACCGGAAATACCCTATTAATTTTGATAACCTTTATAGTGTCGTAATACGCGTTTTTTTGCGATATACGCGGCCATATCTTTTTTTTTAACTACGATTTTTTAGGAAATACGGTCTGAATTGAACAGGAATGTAGAAGCGCCGTAAGAGACGAATTCTCAAAAATCCTAAGGCAACGGAAAGAAGCGGGACTAAGACAAAGCCGCATGCGAAGGCTATTGTTGTATAGTTCTCGTTAGGAATTGAAAAAAAATCATTTCTTAAAAGAATCGTATTTAATTTAGTTGTAAATAAAAGAAAAATTAAAATAGTCAGCGTGCTACAGGAAGCTTCGAAAATTTATATTTTTATCTTAGCGTGTAATTCGGAAGTGTATCGTCGTAGAAAATAAAGAGTGACTTCAAATGTTTTCATTTTTAATCTATTATAATATTTAAATTTCTTTTACTAAGAACAAGAATCTCTTAAATAAAATATAGTATAATTTCTTTTACAATGTTAAAAAATATATTTCTAAATAAATCCCATAAAATCAAATGTAAAACATTCATACATAGGCTCACGTTTATCTACTATCCATTGTATACTAGCCATGAACTAACTATAAAGTATGAAAGGCTTAAGTGGCACAATAAGAAAATAATAGATAACTAGCTACAGCCATTCGCACTGTGGTTATACTACTGGAATACTAGGTAATGTTAGCAGAAAATAATGCCTCAGCTTATTTAGCTTTACGCTGTATTTCATATATAGCAGAGAAAATCTAATGATAGACAAACCATTCCCGAAATGAAAGTAACTCAGATTCATGCTATATCCCTCACACAGCAGGGTAGGCAGAGAGAATCTAGTATTAAGACACTCTGTTCCTCACTTTCTGCCGAATTCTGGAGGCATTGCGTGTTGAGTGGCAGAACTTATCTCCGCGCTTTGCCTCGACACTAGAGCGAAGAAATGGAATTACACATTTAAGTAATTATTTCATCTCCTCGAGTGGGGATCGAACCCACAATCAGTCGGTTTTACTGTCACACTTTGTGCCGGTGCGCCACGACTGGCCGCATGAAATAAATGAAAGTTACTCATTCCCCCGAATGGGAATTGAACCCATTTACACTCGCATTTACATTCACACGTTGCCCCACTATACCACAACGACTGTTCATGAGATTTAAACGTAAAATAATATAATAACATAAACAGTTTATTTAGATTTGCATCATATTTATTATTCATATAAAAAAAAATGATGCACTCAACTTGACATCCCATTTCTTATTCTATTATTTTTATAACAATTTTGAGATTTCTACTCTGAAAACTTCTTAGGAACCTACAAGTCAAATAATATTCTATAAAATTACAAAAAAATACAATAAACTGAATCGTGTTAAGTATTAGAAATATTTTAGGAAATATTTAAAAAAATACTTACCTTACTATTTTTTTTTTTTGATATTCTCGAATATAAAGTGAAAATTTAGTTTCTGACGGTAGTTCCGTTTACTGTAATATTTCATTCAATTACAGACAATCCTCTTGTTTTAACCTGTTTTTGAAGTCACGATTTTCCGTTTCTAAATATGTATATACATAAATAATAAGTATATACATAAAATAATGAATTTGAATAATAATTAAATTGTTTGCATATTATTTAGTTATTTTATATAATGTTCTAAAATATTATTGTCTTGAAAATAGTTACTTTTTTGTCATAGCCTTAGGCTACCCTGTAATATGCAGGATACAGCGTGAAGCTCATTATAAAGATATAAGATAAAGAGGATGTTAAGAAGAAAGTAACAAAAAACTGGCACAGATACTCATTCCTGGGATAATAGAGCATACAAATTATGTGCATTGTAATTTTCATAGAAAAAATACTACAAAGAGAGACTGTTTGTATCAATCAATATATATGACTATGTACAGACAAATACTTAAAATATTTTGATTGAAATTTTACCCTGCTACTATTTATGGCAAAGCTAAATTTCGAACCCTAAAAACCTACAATTTTATATTTTTGGCACCTAACATCTACAGGTAGTAGTAGTTCAGGATAATGAATGATGAAAGAATGTCAAAAAAGATTTATGATGGAAAAGTGAGTGGTAAGAGAGATAGGGGGAGACCTTGATTGACCTTCGAAAACATAGTATCAGAGATACTGGAGGAAGGTCACGTAAAAAGCATGGGGCATGTATGAAGATGTTGATGACAGTGGACGAGGCGAAAGAGGTATGTAGAGACCCTAGCGTTTGGCGCTCCGTTCTCTCTGACTACCCCGCTAGAGATAAAGCATAAAGCTAAGTAAGTAAGTAGGTAAGGTATCAAATAAAAGGGCTCTTTCTAAGCAAAGCCTAAATTTCAGAAAAAGCTCGAAATCTCCAATTTTTGTACAGAATTCCCGGTTGGTGAGCCCAACTCGCGCTTGTCTTGTTTTTTATTTATTTTTAGCTTCTTTTTTAATAATAGAGATAACAACAGACATATATATCTATTAATCAAAGGCTTAACTTAATCTTATAATTCTTTTATTTTGCAAACATTTACTCCCAAAGTAATTCACAACAGCTTGCAAATCAAGTAAATAATCATATTCCTCATAACGTCCTACATAACTATGTATGTTTGTACGTCACACATTGCAATAACCTCATTAATAATGGCATTGACTAATACTATTAGATTCTCTCTACCTTGCTATAGACGGGATAGAGTATGAAGCTAAAAAAAGATCAAAACGAACGATAAAATCTTTCCATTTCTCAAATAAATATCTTATCCATAAAACTCTCGAAACGAATAATAAAAAATATAAAAAAATATTTATAAATGTAAGTATGTAAATAATTAATAATATGTGGCACAGGAGCACAAGCGTGCGACTGTAAACGCGACAGGTTGTGTGTTCGTTTCCCACTCGAGGGAATAAAATATTTAATATTTTCATTTCCTCGCGTCGGTAACGTGGCCAAGTGATGAGTTCCGCCACTCAACACGCAATGCCCCTGCAATCTCCGGCTTAAACATGGGGAACGAAAGTGTCTTAACTTTAGGTTCCCAGGTTCCCTCTGCCTTCCATGCTTTGCCTTGTGACTTTAAAATAAATGTTTACAAGTAATTGGCAACAAGTTCGCGTATATGGCAAAGATTCAGCCGACCTCTGATCCCTCGTGTTTCTCTGTGAGCTTTCTAAGCTTAACTGACTAAGAGGGATAAATAAATTTCTAAAGCATGAAGACTCATTATTCATGAACCTTATCTAACTTTCCATGAGTTGTCTTTTCACATAATAAATATTTGTAAGTATTTTCTTATGTCTAATCGGGAACTAAAGTCTCTTAATGGGAACTGAGTGTCTTAACACTAGGGTCCCATGTTACTTCTGCCTACCTGTGAGATATAGTGTGAAACTAGTTTCTAATATAAGACCTTCTTAAGGAAGTTATGATAAAATTCTTAAATTCGTCATAAAAATCACAAGGAAATTTAATTAATAATTAAGTAAGCATTTATTAATTATGCCTAAAATAAAATCCCAGGGCACACCCTCAAAATGTTGTTACCTTTTAGCTTCTTCTGAACTTTTAAGCCACCTTTTATTTAACAGAATCGGTAAAAAAAATGTTTTAAGTACGAACAGACCCCGAGTAATCTATAACTATAATATATAACTTTTTTGAGAGTTCTCTTCCATTATATATATTTCTTTATTATTATATTCCCTTAATAGGTATCTAGCGATATTTAATTTTAAATAGTAACACTCTTATCCATTGAAAATGATTTAAATCAATTTGTTTCAATATTGCTTACTGATATTTATAGATAATATTTTATTTATTTCAAAATATGAATAAAGAATTACTAAAATATTATTTTGGTTGTCAGAATCCCATTTTTCTACAAATATGTGACTAACTTAAATTATGTTATCGATCATCCGCCATTATTAGCTAACTGGCAATACATTTTTTTTTTGTTATCTCCAACGTAAAAAAAATACATTTAATAGTACAATTATTCTATTATTATAATTATTATATTATCTATTATCATCTAAGTACAGCTCGCGTAGAAAGTAAAGAACAAAAGAATAAATAAAAAAAACTATTTTAATTGTATGTAAGAACTCATTGCGTCATGTTTATGAAACAGATATAAAAACTCGTACTGGTTTCTGAGCGGTCGTTGCCACAAATGTGCAGCTATTTATAGTAAAATCAATTTTACACCTTATTACGTTAATAATAAAACTTAAATTACCATGAATTATTTACATTTCATGTTTCATTTAGTACGGTTTAAATTTAAGCTTTATTATGGAATATCATAGAGTTTAAAATGCTTTGAAAAATCTTATGCAGGATTTAATAACTTCGTGATAGTTACACGTTGACCTTCGATGGACCATTTACGCGTTCTTGTTGACTAGCATAATGATAAGGTTTTGTTGCCATATTTAGTATTATTTGGTTCATTTTGTGGAAATGATTATAAAAAGATTTGTATGAATGCAGTACGTAGGGATATTTTGAATGCTACCTAATACTAAGCAATCTATCTTATGCTTTTGTCAAATTAAGCAACTAATAATTGCTTAAATTTAAAAAAAATATTAGGGTTTAGTTGTTAGTTTAATTTTCAAAAATATTGTAATAATCTTTTCCTATACACATTCAAAAAAGCTAATTTAAAAAAATTCTAAATCGACAAATTAACAAATTTAAAAAACTTCGTTATAATAATATTTAAATTAATATTTTCCACAGAAACATTACACAGGCATCAATATCCAATTGACAGCATAAAGATAATCATTATTTCATTTAAATCAGCTTTGTATAATGCAATAACCATAATGGAATTAAAGGGAAACCCTATTTATAAAAATGGCAACACTAAACAGTAGCTTGTCAGTTCCACGCCGCGCTTTTAGTTACTCGATTCTCGAATACATTTCAGTTTTCATTGTAATCTGCTGCTATATACACGTCACATGGAAACTCTCCGCCCTCCTTTTTTCTTTATAAGGAGAACCAAGATTTTAATCGATTTTAGAAGATATTTTCGTTAAATTTTATTGTCGTTCAAAGTAAATCTCGTGCGGCTTGTTTTTATTCCAAGCTGTAAGAGATTCACTTAGATTGATGATAGATCATTCTGCAAACTACAAAAGTGCTTATTTTATTTGGTTTTTTAGATATAGCTATATTAGTTATACTTGATTTTATTTTTATTTTATAAATATAAATTTTATTTACTTATAAAATTCAAAGGTAGTTATGTTTATACATGGCATATGCAAAATCTGGAAACCCTATATTTTGTTTTTAAAACAACAAATTAAATCTACCTATATAATATTTTTAATAACATTTATATATTTTTTGCTTTGTTTTTATCACATATTTCTACATCATATCCATACATAACTCTATCTTTTATTTTGCAATGTTAGAAATTAATAAATATAAGCGTTTCTTCAAGTACTCTAACTTGTAACCATCGCTAATAATCCGGCACTTAACATCTAAGCCACAAGTCTTTATTTAAAACATTACTAAGCTGTCATGGTGTAGTGGAATGGCAATATAATTATTTTCATTATTTCGCTCTGAAAAGACAAAGCACAGCGTTAAGTCCCGAGACTCCGTTACTCTCCTCCGAACGAAGAACACAACCCAATCTGAATCTATTATATTTAAGGAAATAAAACATAATTTCTGACTTATTTTACATTGACTTGTTATATTTTTAGCCAAACACTAATAATAGTACTGCAACATTTTAATTAATACCTATTAGAAAAACGGATGTTATTTAACAATTGGTATGTTTATCATACAGTTCGTACAAATCATGTGGTTATCCTTGAGTTATAAATATTAGTTAAGTTTAATAAATAAAAGTGAAATGAACATTAATTCATATTAAATTAAAATGAAAAATGTATTGACAAGTATTTTGTAATGAAAAATGTTCTACTTTTATTATTTCTATATAAATAAAATAAAATAAATCAGCTTTACACTGTATCCCGCCCACACCAGGGTAGGAAGAGGGAACCTTGTCTTAAGATTCTCCGTTCCCCACTCTCTTCTGTTCTGGAGACATTGCATGTTGAGTGGCGGAACTCAATGCCGCACTTCGCCTCGACACCAGAGCGAAGAAATGGAAATATAAATTTAAGTAAATTATATTTCATCTCCTCGAGTGGGTATCGAACCCACAATCAGCCGGTTTTACGATCACACTTTATGCCCCTGCGCCACGACTGGCTTCCAATATTATTTCTAGACTATATTTAAACATTATTTATGCTAACCTTTGAGTTTAGTGCTCATCATTTCATCTTATATCTTAAAAGGCTTCATCCCTGTGTTAGATAATAAGTAATCCCCTTATGTAAGTCAGGGCAGGGGCACAAAGTGTGACTGTAATCGCGGCACTTTATGGGGTTCGATTCCCACACGCGGTAAGCAAATATTTAATATTTTAATTTCTTCGCTCTGGTATCGAGGCGTGGTTGCGCCACTCAACACGTAATATCTCCAGAATTCGGCAAAAAATGGGGAGCGGAGTGCCTTAACACTAGGTTTCATCTGCCTATCCTGCTGTTTGCGGGATATAGCGTGAAAAAAAAAATTATATAACAAAAATATATTAATTTATATTAATTTATACAACGCAAATTATCTTGAACATTTCAAATGACTGGTAGAACTAAATTATAAATGACTCTATGCTTTTTTATGTATTTCTTTTTGTAATTATAAAAAAACAGCTTCACGTTTCTAACTGCATAAAAGGAGTGACAAAGGAAACTTACTGCCAAGAGACCGTTCCATTATTTTCAAGAATTTGCGCTTAGAGTGGCGGTACTCAACCCAGCGCTTTACCTACGCTGAGGATAGAACCTGCAACCTTCGCGTCTGTCCAACAGAAACAATTTGAAATGTAACTTATCGGGATCTCGGGAGTCTTCTTAGTACTGCCCTATGGAGATTATCAGCTCTTTTCTGATATTTATTTACTTTTAAAAATAGTTTATGTCGATATTTATAATTATCAATAAGAAATATAATAACTCGCGATCAATAATTGTCAATAAAAAATATTACATAATAAGTTGATTAACATCATTGATCTAACATAAACAGTGGTAGTCAAATACCTGTTGAATTCAGATAATTAATACAAGAATTTATAAAAGTATCAACAGGTAGTCCCACTAAATACACTTCGGAGCTGAATAAGAAAAGTAAATAATTAACTTCATGCTCTATCCCACTTTTAGCGGAGAGAAACTAGAGTTAAGACACTCCATTTCCCACTTAACCCTTAAGTGGCGGAGCTAAACGCCACGTTTTATAGAAAGAAGAAAAGAATATAAGTGATTTCCATGAGTTGATCGCACAACCTTCACGTTTTACAGTCAGACTCTGCTGTGCTAGTGCTGTGCCACAACGACCCCAAAAAGGTTGAAATGAGAGATAGAAGGAACCTAAAGAAAATACATAAAATATAAAAAATATATTAGGTACTACATACATATATTGACGCCAGATATAAATTCCAATATTCTCTACTTTAGAATTGCTATTGTATTTTCCTTGACAAAATACCATTGGTATGACGCCATTGCGGCACAGTCGACACGTGTCTGGCATAACATATCTGTAATAGTGGAATTAAGTCCATACAAAAAGTATTTACGTGAAATATTTATATTCAAAATACACACACATATAATACATTTCTCAATACGTATAGTTGGACTAAGCTTTATTAATTAAGTAAGTTTTATTATTCTTTTTTTTATACGAGTTTTTGCACGCCACAGACTTTGTTCCTTCGTTTTTTTTTTAATTTAGTTATGGTTTTAGTGAACTAAACATAAATCAGTCTATCAGTACAGTTGACTAAGTAGCTCGCGTACATGAGGGCTGGTAGTGTCCTTATTAGATGTTTCAGTGTTTGAAGGACTAGAAAAATCCCTTCTAAATACCATTTTTTTTGCTTCTTTATATATCCTAAACATAGCATGGTAGTCTGTTCTCCATTAAGACACTTCAGTCAAACATTTTTGACTGAATTTTCGAATTATTGCTTGTTGAGTGGCGGAACTGAAGGTCATTTCCTGTGTTTGAATATCCTGCGCTCCTTTGAGTCAATGTTCATGTTGGTTTTTGGTGGTCGTCGACCATGTTAATTGTGGTGAAGCTTATTTTCATAATATCAGTATTGCCTCCTCATCAAAATATAATCCTCAACGAAATAATTAGTGACTACTGTCCATCAAGGACAGTACTATGACAATTTTTAACTTTATTTTTCTTTAATATCATTTTTTTTTATCGGTATGGTATACAAGAATATTATATTTAAATTATTACAAATAACTTAATAATTTCTTATATATTTGATTGTAATCATAAATAAACAAAAGTAATAGTGGCTTAAAACAAAATCCGGTCAAGTTTCTAACTAACACGCACTTTCTGAATTACGGATGTTAATATTTTTAGCCCTTATACTTTTAAATCATATTCACACTGTATCCCGCACACAGCAGGGCAGGCAGAGGGAACCTAGTGTTAAGACACTCCGTTCCCCACTTTCTACCGAATTCTGGAGGCATTGCGTGTTGAGTGGCAGAACTCAACGCCGCGCTTTGCCTCGACACCAGAGCGAAGAAATCAAAATATCAATTTAAGTAAATATTTCATCTCCTCGAGTGGGGATCAAACCCACAACCAGTCGGTTTTACAGTCTCACTTTGTGCCCCTGCGCCACGACTGGCCTCTAAACTCTACTCGTTCAAAAAGTTTCAGATTGCTAAAAATGTCAACATAAACATGGCAAATTATTATCTGTATATATCTTGAGAACATTGCGGTGCAGCGACACAGCGTCAGACAGTTGTGGGTTCGATTCCCACACGAGGATTATTTTTCATTTTGCTGGTAAAGAATAAAACATGAACTTATTCGTTTCTTTATACATTCTTGTAAAAGTACCCAACTGCTTCGTAGCTACTTATTCTTTCTTTGTTACTGGTTCATACATTTTTTATTTTTTTTTAGTTCGGGAAAAGTTGTTATTTGTTGGCCAGTCCTGGCACAGAGGCACAAAGTGTGACTGTAAACGTGACTGATATTTCAAAATTATATAGCTACATATCTTCACTAATATTATAAAGCTGAAATTGAACTGGTTCAAATTGAAAAATTCTTTTCATTTTAATTCATTCCGACGTATTACGTACAATGTGTCATGTGTCATAGTTGTGTGTGATTGTTCTTAGATATTTCCATTTCACCACGCGAGTGAAACCGCAAATAAAAGCTAGTTTAATATAAAAATGCAGTACAATTTGCTATAAAAGTGAAATTATATTTATTTTCCTATAAAAATGCAATAAAATGTTAAAAATAAACTCCTCATAATATTTAACTAATAAAATTTGAACTCATCTACTTTTCTAATAAGAAAATAAATTATTGATATTTTGGACTTTTATAATATATTTTTTATATTTTTGTTTTCCAGATCGCTCTTCTTCTAGCTGGAATCATTGCCTTGAAGAAGCTCATAGCCCAAAAGAGTGGTGGAGGAGGCGGCGGCCATGAGAGCCATGGCTGGTCATCCGGTGGTGGTGGTGGTAGCGGCGGCGGCTGGGACCGTCGTTCTTACAACGACGTGTCGGATTTAGCTTATTCTGCGTACAAAGAGGATTAAAAAATCTAAAACAATAAAAAAAAATGTTAAGATTGTCTGTAAGGAAAATTGTGAATTTTACGTATTAATTAAAAATAAGCAGCTTTTTATATTAAGATGAATGAGATTATGAAATATTATTTAAGTTATATTATAGAAAAGCTATTTCTATTACAATTGTCAAAATTAATATCCGATAACGATACATTTTTCGTCCATATCGAATATATTTTACAATTTTTTATTACTTTAATTACTGGAAGAAATAACTACAATCAAACACTATAACATACAGTTTTTTTTGGGTTGACTATAAAAAATTTTAATTACATTTATATATAATAGACTTATTGATTACATACCTACTTTACTTGAAGCCGTCGTAGCGCGCGAGCTCAACACAGGGTTTACTCAATAGCGTACTGAGAACGTGTCTCAAAAATCTGGCGGAAAGTTGGGAAGTGAATGTTCTAACACTATATTTCCCCAACCTATCCTACTCTGATTGCTGTCTTCCATACAAAAGATAATATTATTTCCTTATATTGCTCAAGTATTATTTATGTTTTAATTATTCTAAGAACAACACGATGCTTTAAAGTATTTTTATGATTATATTTTATCTACATATTAGCTTTAAGCTCTGACTGTTTGTATCATAACTTTATTTATTAAATTATTTAATTTATTTATTGTGATTTGTTAAATAAACTACGTTATACTTAGAATTTTTGTTTTTTTTTATTTTTGAATTTTTGTTTCCCTAGCGGGATAGTCAGAGAGAACGGAGTGCCAAACGCTACAGTCTCTACATACCTCTTTTGCCTCGTCCATTGTCATCAACCTCTTCATATATGCCCTCCGGGGATTCCTCGTGCTTTTTACGTGATCTTCCTCCAGTATCTTTGATACTGTGTTTTCAAAGGTCAACCGAGGTCTCCCTCTACCTCTCTTACCACTCACTTTTCCATCATTTATCTTTTTTGCCATTCTTTCATCACTCATTCGTTCGACGTGTCCAGACCAGCTGAGCACGTTCTTCTTCATTCTCACCGTGACATCCTCGCTAGTACCTGCCATTTTGTGTACCTCTTTATTGCGGATTATATCTGCTTAGCTGACTCCGCATATCCTGCGAAGAGATCTCCACGGCATTCATCTTTCTTTCATTCTGCTTCTGTAATACCCACGTTTCGCTGCCGTATAACAGCGTCGGTACCAACACTGCATTGTGTACGGCCAAACGCACAGCTGTGCTGACGTTTCGCCGTCTTATCAATGCAGCTAAATCTCCGTTAACCCTGTTACCGGCATCAATACGCCTTTCCACATCCATCTCGTATCTTCCATCTCCACTGAACATACTTCCCCTTATACCAATTCATTCACTTGTTCTAATATCTTACCATTTACACTGATCTTGCATTCCTTTCTTCATCTCGTTACTAGACTTGGTAAAAAGATGAAATAAGTTAAACTTCGAAATTATCGTGGAGATGGATATGTATCAACGTACTCAAGAAGGATATCGGGGGCATGAAGGATATAGACGAAATAATTAATTAAACAGAATAAGGGTGAATGTAAATATGTTTTTAAATATTATCCCTTTCTATTATCTATCAAATTTTTACACAAAAGTTAGTAAAAATAATTAAGGTTTCAGTATTATATCTTTTAATCGTTATTTTACTGTTAACGGTATGCGACCTATCCCAATGTCACATAATACAAGATAATACTAATACTTTTAGATCTCATACTATATTATAAAAACAAGCCAGTATGTAAAATGTAAAGTTATTTTTCTGCCCACTTCCCGCCGGATTCTGAAGGCATTGCATGTTTAATGGCGGAATTCAACGCCACACTTTGCCTCTGCTCCAGAGCGAAGAAATGAAAATATTAAATATTTCATTTCCTCGAGTGAGAGTCGCGTTTACAGTCTCACTCTCTTGGCTTCAAATTATAGCATGCATTATAAAAAAGAAAATTAGTATCTTAATTTGTTTAATTTTTTTAAAATATCATAAACACTTCATGTACTACAAGTACAAATAGGTTATCGATCGATAGATATATTCACTGTAAAGTGCAAGAGACGCTTACAATATTATAATTATCCATATCACTTACTTCATTATTTTATTTAAATCTCGTTAAGAAAATACTTAAATTAATAAATATTTTTATATAATATCTTTTTCTTATTTCTATTTAATTTACTTTAATGTGTGCGAACAGTAATACTTCGGCTTAGACTGAAAATCTGCTAAATCCGCCGCGATCCTTGTTACCAGGGCGAGGAAAATTATAATAACTTATTTCATTTCCTTAAATATCTTATTTAATAACTTTTTTCATTTCCTTTATACTTATTTAATAATTTATTTTTAAGTGTGAATAGAACCTACAGCCATCTTGTTTATAGTCAGACGCTTTCCCACTGCGCCACGATGGCCTCAAATAATGATAGTTTTTACTAAAAATGATATTGAAACATGACAGTTTTCAACTTTTTGTTTACTACTAATTGTTAAACCTTGCATGACATACATATTGCCTTCCTGCAACCAGGACAAAAATGGTAATGGACGGTCACAGTCTATAAAATAAAACGGCTATGCTACATCAATTTTGTGTTAGTGCTTAATTTTGTCGATTTTAAATAGTTATACGAATTAATATCAGTATATAATTACTAAAAGGGGGGTTTTTGGGGGGCCCCTTTTACTAATTATACACTGTATAAATAATTTTTTTTTATTTTGTATCTGTAACAATAAAAAAAAAGGATCGGTTTAAAAAGATTTCAGATTTTCCATTAAATTAATTATTTAAAGGGGCAGAAAAAGAGAAATTTCATAAAAAAAGTATTCTTACCGGTATACCTATATTACATTTTTTTATTATATTTGGTATTTTATATAATTATTAAAAAGCATGAGGACCTACCGGAGGGCATGTATGAAGTGGTTGATGACAGTGACAGTAAACGAGACAAAAGAGGTATGTAGAGACCGTAGCGGTTGTCGCTCCGTCCCTCTGACTACCCCGCTACGGATAAAGCGTGAAACTAGTATAGTATAATTACTATTGCCAATAAATAATTTTATTAAATTGATTGTGTAAGTGATTTAAATCTTTGTTGAATCCACTTTTAATATTTTGGCACACTCATAAAATATGATATGTAAAAGAATTATAATAATTCGCATCAACGTCATTTAGTCCCCGCTATTTGCCAGGGTCTGCCTTCCTACTCAACCTACTCCACTTTGCACGGTCTTTAGCGTCCTCGGTGGTTAGACCATTGGCTCTCATGTCCTGCTTCACGACATCCAACCAGCGCTTCCTTGGGCGTCTAGGAGGTCTTACTCCAGGGACTGACATAGCAAGGAACTTGCATCCGACATAATTCTTAGGCTGGCGCGTAACGTGACCAAACCATCTCAGGCGACGCTCTAGTAGTTGACTTGACTTTGTTGGTGTCTAATTATTGTGAGTTTAATAAATATGCTATTTTAAAAGTGACTGAGACCAAATACGTATTATGCTGTTTATCATATCGTGATGTGGCCAAATGTGGAGCTGTGCTGCGCCACTCTAAATACAGCCAAGACAGTTGCGGCCCAGGGGCTATAAACGCGATAGGTTGCGGGTTTGATTCACACTCGAGGAAATAAAATATTTATTATTTTGATTACCTTGCTTTGGTTATGAGGCAAATACACTGAATTCGACTTCTTAACACACAATGCCTCCAGAATTCAGCTGAAAATAGGGAACGCAAGTATATTAATGGGAACGGAGCATCTTAACTCTAGGTTCCCGCCTAACCTGCTGTATTTGAAAAACAGTGTGACTCTAAAAACTGGTAAGGCTGTCTGAAACTTATCACTTGGCTGTAAGTCAAATAGTATGGAAGTAAATTTTATTTCCGTCCCCGTGGCTCGCGTGATACACGTTAGTATGTACTTTTCCGTAATGCTTATTACAGTACGCTTATTGGTTATTATTTTTATTTAATATTAACAATTATTAGAACAAAATAAGTAAAAATCCCAAAAAATATATTGAAAATCTAATGTTTAAGTATAATTGGTTAAAATAAAATATGTTCATCGGATTTCCAAATTTTATAAGAAAAAGAATCATGAATAAATAAATAGAATAAAAAAATATTAACATCACATTGTTCTCAATATTTTGCAGAATTGGCAAAAGAAACCTAAAGTACTCTGTTTCCCAATTTTCAAGACTTTGTGAGGTCAGTAAGCAAAACTCAACACCGCTCTTGTTACCAGAGCAAGGAAATGACAATAATTCATTCACCTGAGTGGGAATCGAACCCACAACCGCAGCATTAGAGGCTATGCCATTGTGCAACAACGGCCACAAATGTGTAATTAAAACTTTATGTACAAAAATCTGTTAATTTTTAAACTGTTGACTCTCCGTAAATATCAATTTTAAATCACTAAAGTAGATTTTAGAAATCGCTAGTGTGAAACAAGTGTAAATCGCGTTATTCAATAATAGCTTCAATAATAGTTTTTATTGGAATTAATGGATGGAATGTCAATCCTGTGATAGTAAAAGTAAATTTGATAATTAATATATTGCTGTTTGGTTAATTAGCCATGTAACTATTTATTTGACTTGCTTCATGCAAATTATTGTGACCATGATGTTTGTTATTGTAGAATAGATAGGAAGTGCAATAGCGCCATAGTTACGGGTTCAAATCCCACGTACCTTCACGCTGTCCACTTCTATCTTCTCCACTTTCCACCCAAATTCGACACAATGCATGTTGAGTGGCGAAGCTCAACTCAGCGAAAGAAAGTAAATAAAATAAATCAATAAAACAAATCTGCTTCACGCTGTATCCCGTACATAGCCGGGTAGGCAAAGGGAACTTAGTGTTAAGACACTCCGTTCTCCACGAAAGAAAGTAATTTAAATATAATCATTCCACCGAACGACCACCGGAATCGAACTCATAATCATATCTACAGTAAGATCCTGTTCCAGTACTCCACAAAAATCTCATTAAAAAAAACGGACCAGCCTAAGTCGGTCTCGCCCGCGGAAAGTTCCGTACAAAAATTAGAGGCCTCGGGTTTTTTTTTAAAATTCAGGCTAAGCTTGGCCGGAGTCCTTTCATCTGATACCTCACTTGAACTAGCGGCTTTAATACCAAATTTTTAGGCTTTTATTTTTTAGGATTTAACCATAAATGTATAGCTTTCAGATTTTTTCTTAAACTAGTATTGCTTGCAGATGCTAGTAGACAAATTTAATAATTCTAGGTTAACCGGAAGTACTCTATAAATTTTGATTCCCTTTATAATGTTGAAATAGGCGATTTTTTTATATAAGGTTTTTTTTCCTGAACTAGTAGTACTACTACTACCTGTAGATGTTAGCTGCCAAATTTCATTATTCTAGGTTAACCGGAATTGCCCTAACAATTTTGATTCTCTTCATAGTGTCAAAATACGCAAAAAACGGCCATATCTTTTTTTAAGTAAATGTAGAAACACAATTTTTGATATCTCCATGTGTTCCTGAGATAAAGGCTCTTAACAGACAGACAGGCGGACAATAAAGTGAACTTATAAAGGTTCTTTTTTCCTCTTAAAAGGTACGGAACCCTAAAAAGACTCGCTCTATACACACTGCCTCCAGAATTCGGCGGGAAGTAGGAGGCGCAGTGGCTTAATACTAATCTTCCTCTGTGATACAGCACGAGGCTAAAAAAAACGAATATAATTTAGACTTTAAATTTTCTATTTTGTAAATGTGGACTAAAAATACAAATAGTTTAAGTTCTACAAAAAATGTAAATAATAATTATTATTTCAAAATATAGATGTAAATTTTGCAAAAATAAATATAATGACGTCATAAACAGAAAATCTGCCCGGCGGGGACTCGAACTCCGGTCTCCCACGTGACATGCGGGGATATTTACAGCTATACTATCGAGGAACATAGACTTTCTAGGAAATTTAGCAATCTTAATATCAAGGTCACAAAGCAGAGCAATTTTTATTATTCTAGAAATAAAAAAAAATAAGATCAAATAAAATATTAAAATTAGCCATGCCTGTCAGCACTGTGATTTATTTGTATATCGTAACTTATACTTACATAATTATGATTAAAATCTCAGGATGTTATCCGCATAACATTGTACACGGAGAGAACCTAGTGTCACGACACTCCATTTTTCGACTTCTGTAAGATTATTTAATTACTTTTTTCCGTCTTTCTGCACTTTAAAACCCAGTGCAATTTTAGTGTAATCTAGGATGCTTACAAATATTTTACATAGTTGGTTTAAATATCTTATAGTTACCTAAACGCAAGCCTGCTAATACAACTTGCACTCTACAAGGATTTTAATCTACTATCAAAAACTCACTTATTTTGAATTTCCTTATATATATAAGAATATAAATGAAAAAACAGTTAAAACTAATTTTGTGTAAAATTATTATTTAGTATAAAATAAAAAAAATGTCATATATTGTAGACATCATCCCTTGTATTACATTGCATTACATTTTCTTATTATTTTAACACATTTGTAACGTACTTCGAAAGCACTTAAATTAATATATTTAATTCCATAGAAAATGAAAACGTATCATTCGTTCCAAAGATATGTCGTTGACATGAAAATTACTCCAAAATAATGACAAAATTGTGATAAATTAGATAGTAGCATCTTGATTCGGTCGACAGATGATACTTCGCCATTATTGGAAGTAGCGACGCGTACGCTAAAACCAAGAGAGCTGCTTCGTTTTTTTGGTTGCCTTTATTTCACCCATATCGGAATTGCTATCCAGCCAAGAGGTTCCGCGAGACCGTCCGACCGTGAATAGTCGGGAAAAACGCAAGTTTATACTAACACATGTATAAATATAACGTCTTACAACGATAGTGATTCAGTTTTGCGCGATCGCTTGCAACAAAATGGTGGATCGAGGAGGGATGAGGCATTAACTTTTATAGAAAGTGAAGTTAGGGCAATTGTGTAATCAGTGACCCGTTGCTATTTAATCTAGTTAAAACTAATTGGTCAATATGAAGTTCCATATGAGATTAAAGTGTCAAACGATAGTGGTATTGTGTTACGCTGTTTTATCGACAGCTGATCAAGAATTCAGCAATAAAGTAACAAAAGTTTGGAATTTATCCAGTGCTCCCAAAGGAGATAATGGAGCAGATGAAAATGCGTCCAGTGCCGCTAAAGTGATACTATCTAGCAATAATAATCCAGATTTAGAAAGAATGCCAAAAATCTCACAAAATTTTAAGCCATACGCTTTTCGACCCCGTACAGTAGCTTTAAAGAAACCAGAACAGCCACCACAAGAAAAGAGTGTTTACTATACGCAAGATAACAAGTATAAAACCGAAATACTTTTCCCTGGTAATTATTTCCCAATTCCCAAACAGAAAAGTGTTGACAGTGCAAGAGGTAGCTCTTACAACCCTCTTGGTGGTGGACCGTTCGAACCGAAAGTAATTCCATTAATCAGAGATCAGAGCTTTAAAAAGAGGTCACTAGACGTAGGTGTACAGCCAGTTGAAGATGACTCTGAACAAAATATGGAAAGTAAATCAGAATTAGAAGCTTCTAGAAGATCATTGTCATGTAAGTATACTAAATCTCATTTTTTTTTTATTTAAGACATATGAAGAGAAACCGAACTCAAACAAATCTTATATTTATAGAAGTATTCGAAATATTTCTATAAATTATAATATTTGATTGAGCTTGTCAAGGCGCAGCATCTGACTGTAAACACGACAGTTAGGGTGCATATCCCTTTCGGAACTTGAATTATTTACATTTCCCCGCTCTGGTATCAACAAAGAGTTAGCGTTAAGTCTCTCAGTAGTAAGTTTTTAAGCCTTGTTTGATAATAAACGTCAAACGTTTCTTTGTAATTATCATCACGCATGCGTTTTCGTTTGTTATTGATTCTAAATAAACATCCTATGTAGCTAATTGCTTTAAATAGTCTTCATATAATTGATCGTTCTTTTCAAAACAAAATAGCTTATATTTAAAAAAAAGCTTTTTATATCTATGCATAGTATAATATCAGTTCTTCTATCAACAATATAACAGAAAGCAGAAATGGGACATCACTTATAGTTAATAACTAAAATGCCCTGGTGTGCCTCTATCATTACTATCCATTATAGCTTCGAAGTTGTTCCCTGAACCGCAGAAACTTTAAATTTCATCGATGCCAACTTGTAATCTTTTCCGCTTGTGGACAGTAAAATGTAAATATCTATTATGACTTATAACTGTATCGCGTGATTTTATTGTATCGTCACGCAACAACGCAAAAGAACTTTAATGTAACATTTGCAAACGTAAATTTAAGTTCCTAGTTTCATTTGGAAAATTGATTTATACGTTTGATATGAGATAATTAGTAGAACTAGTATGTACAAACATTTGCATTATCATGTTGCGTGAAATATGCGTGATGAAATGCACTAATTATTATAACAAGTTATTCAATTCTAGGTTAATGAACCTTTTATAGTGAAATTGAATGTTTTTTCAACATATAAAAAGATATCGATCACCTTTTTTGATTTCAATGATAATATGTAGTATAAGATTTATTACTGTTTTAGTTTTATAATAATTCTGTAATTACTATATAATATCAATTTCAATTAGCTACATACAAAAGCTAATAGGTTTCTAAGATCGTGCGTGCAATTATCGTAACCAACAATATACCTGTAGTTGTTATCTGTAATATAACAACATCATCGTTTTAAATTGTATCTTCAAATTTCACATTTTTCTCATTCATTATACACGCAACAAATTTTACGTAAATTACTTTAAACATCATGGTTTTCATATTTTTTTTTATTGCAATAGCGTTTAAAAGTTTATTTAAATGGAAATGCTATTCAAAATTTTTATTTTTTTTATTTTCACATTTCAGATATCTTAGGAGCTGAAGAAGACGAAGAAGACCTCGACGACGAAGATGGTGAATATGAAGAGGAGGATGACACTGATTTGCAAAAGGGCCACGGCCTCAGCCACAGCCACATCAAACACAAACTTAAGAAAAAGTTGAGGAACAAAAAATACTCCAAATACATGATGCCGTTGCTCCTTGCGTACAAGTTGAAATACTTTGCTCTAATACCAGTGATGCTAGGCGGTTTGGTCCTGTTGGTGGGAGCGACTGGACTTGCCGGATTTTTCTTTGCATTATTCGCGGCAGTAATGGGCTTGCAGAAAGGAGGTTATTAAATATAAACATAGATAAAGTCGACGTACTCGCAGATGCCATCAGAATTAGATAGGTGTTTCCAAACAGTTTATTCTTAAGTGATTCTAAATCGACATTATAATTTCATAGTTATTTATTTTACTGTTTTTCAATGTCATAGCTTGAATTTTTTAGTTTTCTATGTAACTCCACCGATTTTTCCATTTCATATTTCGTTATTTTAGTCAATCATTTCTGAAGTGTCCATTTCATTTTACATACTTTTGTACATATGTTTCGCTAATTAAGTAATATTTAATATTCTAATTTATATATAATAATTTATTATTACTTTTATTATAGCGAATTTAAGGTAAATAGTTATTAATGTAGTTACCATTAAATAATGTAAACGACTCATGTTGCTAAGTTGTAATGATTTGTTTTATAAAATATATTACGTATTGATTGTTTGGTTGTTTTATATAAGATCAGCTGGCCTTAAAAAGAGTGTAACCGACTACTATTCCTATTCTTTTCTAGAAGGATGCTATACAAATATTTACTAAGCCAAAAAGTTATAAATATTCTAAGGCCAGTCGTGGCTCACTGACACAAACGTGTGACTGTAAACGCGACTGGTTGTAGGTTCGGTACTAGAAGAAATAAAATATTTATTTTTTTCATTTCTTCGCTCTGGTATTGTGGTAAAGCACAGCGATAAGTTGCACCACTGTGCCACATTTTACTCTGCCGAATTTTGCCTCCAGAATTCGGCGTAAAAACACTAGGTTTCCACGGCCTATCTTACTACATGCTAAAAAAATAAGTTTTCTAAAATATAATTTGTCTGATTTTAGGATTAGCCTGACTAAGGTTACCTTTTACGGGCAAATTTTACACGGCATACTGTTTCGATATGAGCTATATATAGGTCCATTATTATGTTTTAAGGAATGAAAGGCCTAAATCATTATCTTTAGATAAATACTAATTTGATTCTCTCATTAGATATAATGTTGCTATATAATCATATAAATCGTTATATAGTATGTAATTGAGGAGAGAAGAACAGATCAATGGCCATGAAATATGTACCACCATAATTTACGGTCTAGTTCTGCAAAGGATTCTGACATTTTCAATTAATTTTATGATTTTGTAGAAAATTTAATAATCTATCTCTAGATACGTGGTAAATATTTTACTATTTTTTAAGGCTTAATAAGAAAAATACTTCTCGAGGTCTTTATACAAAGAACAGAAGCTTCAGATATATTATTTTTAAAATTTTTGCCTTTCTGTGTATCTGTTGTTATAGTTTCATGAAGAACCACTCGACAAATTTTGATAAAACTTTTTTATTAAAATCCTATTAGACCTCGGCAACATATAAGTTATAATTAATTTCAAAAGAGCTGAATAGTTGATTTGAATATGGGAATACCAAGTTTCAAACTCTGGCATCTCGTCTAATCTATAAAATATGAAATATTTATATAAATTTATATTTCCATTTATTCCCTCTGGTGTACAGGCAACTCAACAAGCAATGCCTCCAAAATTCGGCGGAAAGTGGGGAACGAAGTATCTGATCACTAGGTTCCCTCTGTCTACCATGCTGTGTGCGGGATACAGCGTGACGCTGACATATTTTTTTAATTTATACAATAAAGCGGAAGAGTTTGTTTGATTAAACGCTAAGATATCTGGATCTATAGATCCGATGTATTGTTTTTTTTTTATTTTGTATGAAAGCTACATTCCTCAGGAGTTCTCTAGGCTACATTACTATTACTATAATAATCTCTATATATAATAAGACAGTAAAAATATTTTGTCTGTATATTTAGTAATTTTGACTGAAATGGATAGAGGGACACTTAAAAAGAATAATAGAAAGCAAAAAGATTTTTTTTTAATTTCTTGTCTGTCTGTCTGTCTGTCGACATATTTTTGTCCACATTTTTCTCTAAAAGTACTGAACCGATTTACTTGAAAATTTCACCAATTGCTTTGTTTTAACTCAACTTAACTACTAAAGTTAAGTAAAGTAATTCATCAAAATCAGTTCATTAAAAAAAAAGTTATCGTCATTTGAAAGAAGTCGTAATTAATTCAACACAGAGATAAAGAACGATCTTGAAAGAAATATCAAGTAAATACAAAGATTTTTTGGTTGCTTCGTTCATATAATATATGTAACTAATTTAAAAACTGTACAGGAGTTAATATGCAATTATTACAGTTATTTTACAAAGAATATTATGAAACCTTCAAATTAATAATTTAACATTTAAGGCTGTTTCTGAATGAGTAAATTAAATTATTCACTGACATCAGCACATTTAACAGAGTATATTATATAGGTAAAAAGAACATAAAGTTACAAAAATATATACGTGTAATAAATAATTAGCTTTATGTATATTTTATAAATAAATCAATAATGGTCAAACACAGACAACAACAAATATCAACAATGGTCGTATTTTTTTATTTAAAACAATCAAAAATTCTTTGACGATAATGTCGTAAAAAAGTCATATTAGAATTCATTATAGTTGTCAATCAATTCTTTAATAATTTTTAATTCTTATTAAATCAATAATCATGTATTTTAAGCGGGCGAAGCCGTGGGCGAGCCGCTAGTAATTAAATATATGTCAGTACATTGTAAGATATTTTAATTTATTAGTTCTAAAAAAACACCGCGACACCTTATATTTCTCTTATAAAATAATAATGCGGCATTTTGTTATATGAATAACAATAAAATTGTAATGGTGGCAATGGCAATGGTGGTGGTAATGGTGACATTACACGGTTTTTTATTTAACATAGATTTCGAAACTTACGGGCGAAAGTTATTCCATCTTCAAGAAAATATTATAAAGATAAGCTTTGGCTTTTATAGCATGTAATTTGACGTATGCTTTTCGTAGTAAATGTATTTTTTTGTTAATGTAAAATGTACATGTAAAATTTTATAAATTTAAATTTAATATGTTTACGGCCAGTTTAAGCCTAGAATCGAGTCTCGAGGGGGACGCCCTTGCAGCTGAAGACATCCTCTCAAGCACCCATGTAGCGCTTGCACGTTTTCTGAATTATGAAAACAAATTGTTCATGATTGCATGTATCAATCTGTTGACAAATGCAGCATAATAAAAGTGTTATATGTGGAATATAATGCCTCAGGAAAACATCACACCCAGCACCTTGAAGGAATCTAGGATGACTGATTCATGCAGCCGCGATATAAACATACCTATCTTGATTTATTTACCTAGTGTTAAGACACTCCATTCCCCAATTTTCTACAGATTTTTTGAGACATTGCGTATTGAACGGCGGTACTTAACGCGGCGCTTTGATACCAGATATATAAAAATACCCTTGAGTGGGAATCGAAACAACCAACGCAGTGCATTAATGTTTGTTAAGATTACTATTTTGGTAACTTTCATTTGCGTGACATTCATACACTATACCATTTTAATGGCAGTACTAATGATAATGTAGAGTCTAAAGTAGATCTACGAACTAATTATTTTATATAAAAGATCAAGCAACAACTTAAAATGCTCACAATATAACCAACAACTTAACACATTAAGTGACTCTCTATAGTAAAAAATATATATATTTTAATATTTCAATTCTACAAAATTACTGCAAGGAAAAAGTTTCTTCTAAAATGGCAACTAATTACCAAAATTTGATTGTATAACGGTAAAACTTGATCAGTTAACAAATTTAACTAAATAACGGAAACCCTAGATTAGATCTAGATTTCAATTACCGTTAACAAATAATTTGAATGACATCAAAATGTTTTCACCCGGAATCGTCCCAAATAACACTGTTATTGTAAAAACAGACAATTTTTTTGGACATAGTCCAAACCGCAAAGTGCAAATGGAACCTTCAAATCTGTTCGACATTGGAAATTTGACATCTTTTGAGGCAGGTAATAAATTTGGTAGCTTTACGTGCTTAAATTTGAAATTGTATTTTTGTATTAATTTAGATATTTTATAATATACTAGTCGTCACCAGCGATTTTATTCGTATGGAGTTTAAAATGTTAAATAGGACAACTTGTTTTTTCTTTCCGTTTCCTTAAGATTTTTTACAAATCTTCTCTTTCCTGGGAGCCTAATATTAAGACACTTCGTTCCCATTATGACACTTCCGTTTCTCATTGTTAATATTACTTATAAATGTTGATGTTATTTAACATCATGCGTCACTGAATTTTGTTAAGTAAAAAATTTTTTCGATGACTTATAAAAGACTTTGCTATTGTAAGATAGCTAGCTTACATTAATTACGTTTCAATTTCTATTGTCAATTCTCAATAATCTCTTTTTTTTACTATATAAACAGTATAGTGTCCTCTGTTAAGGTGAGAAGATATATATTTTTTCTTATATCGGGTATATATATCGTTTCAGAAAGAGCAGTAAAAAATTTATCTACAAAAGCATCAAGCCCTGAAAGCTATAAAAAGTCACTGGCGAAAAAACACAAAAAGAAACATAAAGGACAAAAATGTATTTACAAATTGTTGCATCGCAAAAAGAAAAAACATAAATTTCGTAAAGTGAAGAAAATTATTCTACCCATACTGCTCGGAGTATTTTTATTAAAAAGTGTATTCGTATCTATAGTGCTGAAGACTTTGATATTTATCGCATCCAAAGGTAAAATATTGAAACAATTACTTTTGCTTTATAATATAGTACTTTTAGACTGTTAGTGTCAAGGGACTCCTTTCTCTTCTTCACAACCAGCGTTATTGCATTTCAAGAACTAAAAAATATGACAAATCGTGACGCAGGTGCACAAGCGATTCCCACCTCTGGTAAAGAGGTACAGCGCAGTGTTGAGTACCGTCACTGTACACGCAAGTGTTCTGAATTCGGTGGAAAGTGGGAAATGGGAATGGGAAGTTTCTTAATGACAACAGAGTATCTTAACACTAGGATTCCCCGTAAAAGCAAAATTAAACATCGCACTTTGTCTTATGAGAATAGTATCATAAAAATACGTGTACAATTAGGTAATCTACACTATAATGAACTTATAAAGCAATCTAATATAATATTTAATCCGGCCATTTTTACAAAAAAAAATGTTTTCTTTTAATATAATTTTTTATGTTAAGGAAATTGAAAGTGTAGTCATAGTATAAAGTACCTTAGTGAACTTAGATATTGCCAAATTTAAAAAATATCAATAAATTAAATTAAAGTCTTAAACTTAAATAATACAAGTATGTACACGCAATGAGGTTCATCATGTTTTACAAATTAGTTCATATTTAAATTTAAATGATTAAATCTTTTAAATTGCTTACAAAATTTTGTTTAATGATTTTACTTTTTTTTTCTTTTAGGATTACTTATGAGTTTTTTCTCGACTATAATGACATCAGTACTGGGATTTCGAGGAGCTTTTCACCATAGTTACGGCCATCATCACAGAAAAAATGATAAAATACATGAAATATACATATATCCAATCAAATCTGTTAACAAATATTATAAGAAACAAACTTATAAGGGAAATAGATTCATTCTTTCACCCGGAAAGAGCAGGCTAATATCCAAATATCCAAATTAGCTTCACGCATTACAAAAACGAACCAAGAACCAACACCATCACGTTTATAATCAAACTGCGTCCACTGCGCCACAACGTCCTTAGATAAATATTATAATAATTAATAAAAAAGAACAAATAAAATTATGTGACACAATACTTATGTTTATTATATTTTGTATACACTTTAAAATATATTGTTAATAAATTTCAGAAATATTAACGAGATATTTATTATTACCATTTTTCTTTTCTTTTCTATCTCTAAAAATGTTGATAAATATATTATATTGTTTACTGTATAGCACATCTATCTTCGTAGAACTGCGCACTGAATGGGTTATCTAAGGCCATGGTACTCTCAGCTATTTTATCCCTGACTCGATCGGACACAGTGTATATACCTCCAACCATTTTTCTTACTCCTTTCTCTATATAGCCTCGAGGGTTGTGCTTATGGAAGAAGGCCTTCATCCGTCTGTGCTTCAGCATCATCTTTCTCTTAATGGGATGAGGTCTGCTAAATACTGATCGCTTTTTCTTTGGAAAAATCCTTCTACGTCTCCTGCCCATGGTTTTGTTTAAATTTTGTACTGTTGTTAGATGGTAATGACGATATAACGAATGGAAAATTTACCTCCTAAGGCATTTTCTTTTTACTGTATTTATGAAATTATGTAATATTTTTATTTTTGATTTTACATTTTGGTACACATTTTTTATTATTTTTAAGATGTTTAATGTCAAAAAATGAAATGTCACTATTCTTCTTAATTCCAATTGTTTGTTATAATTGAGCAGTCTTAGATAAAGTTAAGAGAAAGTTCTCTTTTTATTTTTTATTATTTTTACGCTTTGTTAGTGGAGTACGTAACGTTTTTTACTATCCTTAGTGTTATAATACAAACTTTTATTCCATTTAATTTTATTAAAAAAAGGTATCCATATAAAATCACTTTGTTGTCCTCATCAATTCGTATGTCTGTCTATCAAGAGCCTTTATCTCAGGAAAGCTTGGAGTTATCGAGTTGAAATTTAAACCATATACTCACATCTACGGTCCCTTGAACTCACGAAAAAAATGTATTTCTACAATTACTTAAAAATAGATTTCTATATTTACTCAAATAACGCGTATTTAGACACGATAAATGAGATCAAAATTAATAGGGTACCGGTTGACGTAGAATTATGAAATTTGGCAGCTAGCATCTACAAATAGTACTAGTTCACAAAAAAAAACTGATAACCATACATTTGTAGTTAAACCCTGAAAAATAATAGCCTTAAAAGGGGCGCAAAATTTGTGAGCCATCAGGCTCTCATCGAGGCCAGGCGTGGCGCAGCGGCACGAGGTGTGACTGTGAAACCGACTGGTTGTGGGTTCGATCTCCACTCGAGGAGATGAAATATTTACTTAAATTTATATTTCCATTTCTTCGCTCTGGTGCCGAGGTTAAGCGCGGCGTTGAGTTCTGCCACTCAACACGCAATGCCTCCAGAATTCGGCAGAAAGTGGGGAACGGAGTGTCTTAACACAAAGTTCTCTCTGCCTACCTTGCTGTGTGTGGGATACAGCGGGAAGCTGATTTAATTTGATTTTTTTTTAATAATATACTTTAACAAAAAAAAAACAGCTTCCCGCTGTATCCCACACACAGCAAGGTAGGCAGAAGGAACCTAGTATTAAGATAGTCCGCTCCCTACTTTCTGCCGAATTGTGGAGGCATTGCGTGTTAAGTGGCAGAACTCAACGCTGCGCTTTGCCTCGACACCAGAGCGAAGAAATGGAAATATAAATTTAAGTAAATATTTCATCTCCTCGTGTGGGGCTCGAACCCACAACCATTCGGTTTTCCAGTCACACTTTGTGCCGCTGCGCCACGAATTCGCTCTTTAGTTAAACACTATTCAAACTACATAATAAATTTTAATTATAATTTACATATGTTTATAATAAGCTAAATTACATCTCTTGTGTGTTAAATTTCATCTGCCTTATGCATCCGACTTTAGTTCAAATAGAAAGTAAGATATCGTCAAGTTCATTGTCATGACCTTGAACGTAACTTCAGTACTTGTTACGTAACAGCTTATTATAGAGTAAGAAACTCAAGGGAATATTAAACTTAATGTACAAACATCAAAGTTATTATATGTTATTATATGTTAAAGAGTGTTTTCTTAAATAAAATAAAAATTGAGTGTAACAGAGTTAAGAGTTCAATCTGTTTCATAAATTTTAATTAAAAAAAACTCCACTTTGCATCCCGCATATAGCCGGGTAGATAGAGGAAACCTGGGAACCGAGTGTTAAGATATTCCGTTCTCATTACGACAATTGAGGTTAAGCGCGGCGTTGAGTTCTGCCCCTCAACACGCAATGCCTTCAGAATTCGGCAGAAAGTGGGGAACAGGAGTGTTAACACTAGGTTCCCTCTGCCTACCCTGCTGTGTGCGGGATACAGCGTGAAGCTGATTTAATTTAATTTTAATTTATTACGACAATTCCGTTCTCCGCCGAGTTCTCAAGGCATTACGTGTTGAGTGGCGGGACTCAACGCCGTGCATTTGCTCATTATCAGAGGAAACGAAAATATTAGTTATTCTATTTCCTCCAGTGGGAATCAAACCCACAATCTGTAGTGTTTTCAGCTTACATGCTGATGCCAAAATATCTTCAAAAATTTATAAATATTCGTTTTTATCCGCTTAAGCCTTTTGTTATATTATAGCCAAATTAAAAAAAAAACAAATTATATCCTATATGTTATTCTGATCTATAAGCTACAAAACTGTAAAATTTCATCTATATCTGTTCAGTAGTTTTATGCGTGAAAATGGAACAAACAACTATCCTCACAAAATTTCACATTTATAGTATTAGTAGGATAGGACACCATCAGTAAGATATTAGTATTCTATAGTGAGTTTTTTTTAAGTTAACTAAAAATCAAAATAAACCTACCAATCCAACAATCGAAATGTGTTTCGACAGTTGAAGAGAAAGTTCAAACGTCCTTGGCCTCTTTACAACGACGGAGTTAATAGGATGAGCGTCAATCTCTATTAAACTACACTATGTTTCATTACTGGGAATAATGGTTCTTATTTTAAATTGAAATCCGAAATCAAATTAAATCAGCTTCACGCTGTATCCGGCACTCAGCAAGGGCAACTAGTGTTAAAACACTCTGTTTCATTTTCCGCGGAATATTTCGAGGCATTGTACCCATCTTATTTTGAAAATAATCGAGTATGTAATTATGGACTATTATTTAGATTTGCTGTCGACTCTTTAATGTGCGGGATCGAGCGTGATAATAATGTGAAATAAAATTTATAATTAGTATATGTATGATTGAAGCTAAGTTTAATATCAATATCTTGTAAAACGTATATTTCCATCTTAATTACTTTACGTGAAAAAAGTGACTCCTACATGTAACAAAGTGAGCTATGAATCATTATTTTCTAGAACCAAAAATGTATTGGCGCAGGAGTGCAAGCGTGCGACTATAAATGGTACGGTTGTGAGTTCGACCCCCAGTCGAAGAAATTTAATATTAATAGCGTTCTCTGGTAGCGAAGCACAACACGGCGTTGAGTTCCGTCACTCAACAGGCAATAACTCGAAAATTCGGCGGAAAATAGGGCACGGAAGTGTGTCAATTTCCAGGTTCCCTCTGTCTACCCTGCTATGTACGGGATACAGCTAAAAAAAAATGTGACATTGAGTTTCGGCATTCAAAATCTGTGCGTAAAATAACGAACGGAGCACCTCAACACTATTTTCATTTGATATTCATTACTAGAAATGCTTTAATTATCAATTACTATGTACAATTAATTAATTATACAATTGAATAAAGAAGTGCTATGTATAATGAATTATACAATTGAATAATTTGAGTAAAGAAAAAAATATGATTGACACTTAGCGTATCATTATCAGAAACGATATGATAATAAATCAAATAGAAGTAACACTGGAAACAAGCGTTTTCACAATTATTTTTTATTAATGAAGGTAGCTTATTTTTCAGTTAATTTTTTAAATGTAAAACGTTTTAAATTTATATATGTAATACTTATATAAAAATCAGCTTCACGCTGTATCCCGCACACAGCAGTGTAGGCAGAGGGAACCTAGTGTAAAGACACTCCGTTCCCTACTTTCCGCCGAATTCTGGTGGCATTGCGTGCTGAGTGACTGAACTCACCGCCGCACTTGACGTCGACACCAGAGTAAAGAAATGGCAATATAAATTTAAATAATATTTATATGATGGGGGTAAATTTACATTGAAAAAATATTTTTTTTAAGAGTGAGCATATTAATTTAATTTTATTAGTAATTGGTAATTTATTAGTAATCATAACTCTTCAGTTAGAAATTTTAGAGGAATATTTTTAGGAGATCAGCCGTCACGCCTCTTCGTTGTAGAGTCGATTGTACGCATCTCATGTATGAATGAAACACCGCGTGTACCGCGACGCGGTAGGCAACATACTTAGAATATTTTATATTTTTATTATTATAACTTGTTAATGTTAAATTAAGTAATATTAATTTAATTAAATATTTATTTTAGTTAAAGCAACGTATTCTTTAACTAAACATTGTTAATCTATAAACTTCGTATTTTGTTGAATATTTGTTTTTTTCTTCATTCATGTTTTATCTTTTAAATATAAATATAACCAGAGGAATAAGGCTACGACACTAAATCATTTTTTTTTTCATTTTTCAATGTGTGTTGAGTTGATTAACTCAATTCTTTATTTTAACTTTTATGGAACGATAATTTATGTTTCTTTTTAATGTTAAAATACTCTTTAAAATAAATTAAAAATTTTCCTTACACTAAACTCTATTTAAAAGTACTTTATTTATTTATTTATTTATTTATTGTTAGCTATTGCATGTAAAAAAATTATTAATATCATAATCATAACATTTTATCAATAATATATATAAAAGTTTGTAAGTAAATACTTAATATGGCTTAATAATTTTATAATTTAATAACATTTTTTTTTCTACAAGAAAAATATTCAAACAAATTCAATCTAACAATACCTACCTTCCAGTATCAAGACACATCAATCCATACAAATACGCGTGTTACAAAACATCACCTATATATACCGTACTATCCCGACATCATCTTACTCCATCTCTAACCTTCAGATCGAAAGGATCAAGTTCAAATCGATTGAAGTAAAAAAAAAAAAAAAATGAAAATGAAAGTGCTTTGTGTATTTTTGTTCGTCGTAGCTACTTGTTACGCCGCTCCTGGGCCCAATGATGATACAAGGATAGAAATATTGTCAGGTGTGGCCATTGAAAAGTAAGTATTTTTAGATATATTTTGATTTATAGTACCATTTTTTCTAATCTACTTTTAAATTTTATATTATATTAATATATTCTTTGTGTTATTTTGATATATGTAATTTGATAACTTCATTTAATATCTATTTATAATTATCTATATATGTAGATATATATCTATTGGCATTTTAGTTAATAGTTCTGTATAATATTTAAAAATATTGATAAGTTCTAATATTTTTTCTGACTAATATTGATTTCTATATAATTCTAACTATTATAAAAGAATAAATAATTAAATTAAATTAAAACATTTGCTCAATAATCGTTTAATAAAATTCATTAGAATTTGAGATATTTTAAACAAAAATCAAATCAAATCAATGCGGCGTTGTGTTCCGCCACTCAATCCGCAATGCCTTCACTCGGCGGAAGGTAGGGAACGGTGTGTCTTAACACTGGGTTCCCTCTGCCTACCCTGCTGTGTGCGGGATACAGCGTGAAGCAGAAAAAAAATATATATTTCTAAATCAGTTTGCCTAGTACTTATTCCAAATATAACAAACATTAAACGACAATGTTTAGCCTTTGCGCAAATACACAGCTTCTGGCATGAAAAGTACCTAGTATGGGTTCGATTACCGCTCGCGGGAATGAGTTATTTTTATTTTGAAAGTAGGATACGGTGTTTCTTAACATTAAGTTCCCTCTACTTCCCTGCTACAGAGTGCAGCTAAATAAAAGGACAATGCTATGTAAATAACTTTCACGCGCTGTCGCGTTGCGTTAAGGTGAAAATAATGAAACAATATCGTCACACCGTATTACTCAAAAGGGTGACAATGACATGCCTTTCTAACATGAACCGTAAAATGTTGAACGTGCGTAAGTTTTATTTTATCGTCGTAAAAAGAATTAAAAAATCCATTAGAGGTCGTTGTCGTTTACAGGACCAAGGTACAAGGATGAGACTGTTATACGATGGTTGTAGGTTCGATCCCCACTTGAGGGATTAATTATTATTTCAACTCAACATGCGATGCCTCGAAAAATTCGCCGGAATATGGGAAATGGGGTGTCTTATAACACTAGGTTCCCTCTCCTTACCCTGCTGTATGAGGGACCAGCGAGAAGCTCATTATTTTCTTTATAAATTTCTCTTTTCTTCTTATTCTCCTTCTTTATAATTTTCTAAATTAAATTTGATTTGAAGATGAGGTTTTCTGAGAAATATTAGCACAAACGGTGTACATAGAGTAGGCTGACAGTCCCTAAATACCAAAAAGAGAATAAAGAAATTAATCACTAGATTATCCTTACCTTATAAAGATCTAATAAGCCTATTAAAAGATTAAACATAAAGTGAAAGCCACATTTGAATGTTTATAAGTATTCAATGGGCGTGCATTACTTCATATTGTAATATGACATTAAGATTATGACGCAAAGTATTTATCTTCTTATCTTATTGTGTTACCTAACCTGGAGATTTAACAGAACGGTTAGTTAATTATTAATATATTAATATATAAAAATAATAATATAATTTTTGTTTTTCCATGTATTTCTTGCGTTTTCTGAAATAAAATCTAATGTGTTATATGAAAAATCTTAATTATATATATGACTAGTCGTCGCCAGCAATTTTGTTTGCTTGAACTTTAATACGTAAAATGGAAAAGCTTCCGTTTCTTCCGTTTCCCGTTGGACGAGAAAATAAAAGAAAAAATTGAGATGTTCATTTTTAGAAAAGCAAAGTATAAAATTGTTCGATGGTTTTTTTTACAATTTATTATTTTCTTTAATACCACAAACCATAAATAAATAAATTTTCACATGCCATAATAGGTAATGGCGGCAATTATTCTTCCGCAAAATTCGATTATATCAAATAATTTTAGGTTATTTTGAATGTTCTCACTCAATCATCTCACGTTTCATATTAACCACAAATTTACTTTTGGAATTACTTGTTTTGTTTTAGTTTTTTACCATAGATTTTAAAACAGAAAATAAAAAAACTGCTTTCTTGTAATTTTTTATGTTAATAAAAGAAAAGAAAAGATCGAAAATTATAAAATATTTTTGTATCGGAAAGTTAATATATCGGGGAAGACTATAGATATTTACATATTACCTTACGTTTATAGTTTCAAAATAACCCACTATACCTGTGGCTAGATTTACGTTAGACATATGTGTCATCCACAATTCTTAGTTATTTTCTATTTGACAACGCGGGCGAAGCCGACAGTTATAGTGATATTATAAACTGCATTTGTTTTCACAGAGATGCTTCAGGAGAAGATAAATTGAACGTAAAGTTCGAGCCAGGCGAGCTGAGGGAGGCTGCGAGAACATTTGAAGAAGGTAATTGATATTCGAACAAAAATATTTCTATTTTTTATATGTTAAAATATATTAAATTGTAGAATGATAAATATCGAGATTCTGGACACGGATGAATCAAAGTAAAAGGATCACAGGGTGTTTTTATTTACAAAGAAAAACTGTGTTTAAAATATACATAATATTATTGTGGCTTTACAAGTACTAACATTCATTATACTTTTCTGCTATATATATATTTTTTAATATTGTTGCTTTTTAAATTAAATTTAACTAATCAAAATAGCCAGCTTAAACAAAATATATTAAAAACGACATTAATAGACGTTGATTTTAGACATAAATTTTCAATCAAAACCTCAAAAGTTAAACTAAAAGGAAAAACAACTTTCTAAATATTTACAAAAGAAAGAAAAAAACGAAATAGTCCAAATATAGATAGCTCTATGAATTAATTATATATGACAGAGTATCACGCGAATAACAAAAGTGAGCAACACGTAATGTAATGGGTTACTGACTGCGAGTGTGTATTACAATAGTAATTGACGACTATTTTCACATTTTTATCAAGAAAGTGATTTTAATAACTTAATTATTATATTAGAATTATAAGTTGAGGCCAGTCGTGGCGCGGAGGTACTAAATGTGACTGTAAACCTTGGGTTGTGGGTTCCATTCCGATTCGAGGAGGAGGAGGCGGAAAATTGGAGGCGGAAAGTCTTAACACTAGTTTTCTGATGCCTACTCTGCTTGTAATACTAAGAAAAAATATAAGTTCACGCTGTATCCCGCAGAAAGCAGAGTAAGCAGAAGTAAGTTAGTGTCCTTTCCCGCTTAACTTTCGAGATATTTTCCGCTTAATTTTCGAGATATTGCGTGTTAAGTGGCGGAACTCACTAACTTGTTTTTTAAATATTTTTAAAGTGTTATTCCACACTTAGGAAAGAAAAATACTTATTTAGAAAACGTATAAAAATTTTGAACGTAGCGGGACCCGTAGTCCCGCTATGTTCAAAATTTTTATACGTTTTCTAAATAAGTATTCTAAATAAGTACTCACTAACTTATTTTGTTACCAGAGATGAAAATAATTAATTTCTTCGAATGAGAATTGAACCCACAACCTTGGCGTTTACAGTCACTGCCGAAATAAAGGAGTATCTAAACACTAAATTTTCTCCTGCTAGTTACAAAAAAAATAATAAACACTAATAAATAAAAATAAAATACTCTATTAATTATATACTCTACCGTCTACTTTCAAAGCCCATTGATGGTCAAGGCCGAATGCGTTATGTCACATCATGTAAGCAGTCGATGAACTGTAGTTTCTCTTACCGCTAGCTTTAAACGAACACCGTTTGAATTTATTTATATTATTTATTAACAAAATATGTATAACATACTAAAATATAATATTAAATATTGTATAATATAAAATAGTGCTGCTGAGTTAAAGTTATTTGATATATCATTTGCGGGTGTTATAAAACTAAAATACCTAGAAGAGGAACGGAAGTGTCTTAAAGAAAACAGAGTTTTATATTAGGTGCCCAGGTTCCCTATGTTACCCTGCCATGTGCGGGATACAGAGTGAAGTTAAAAAAAACTTTAAATAATATTTTGTAAAATGGAAAAAAGTCTCTGCCTATTTTCTTTCTGTTATTCAGGAAAAAAAATGTAGTTATGTTTTGCATATACATAAAAAAATTAATATATTAAAACTTTAATATATTAAAATTTTCAACAACAAAAATGTGAATCATTTTTACTTTATTTTAAAAAAATATAAAATATATAAAAAATCGCTATCAGCCTGCTTTTGTTCCACACGTTCTCTTACTTTCAAAGCGCGGTTAGCGGTCTCTCAAGGTCAGTGTTACGTTATATTATCTCATAAAGAGTCATTCAACTTTAGCTTACTTATTCATACTACATACTAATATTTTTTTTTAATTTTACTTTAAGTAGGTACATATTAAGCGTTTCATATAAAATATTTAATATTTTTGTGTTTTATTTTTTCGATTAATGTAATTTTGAAAAAAAATGGAAGTCAGAATTATTTTATAATATTATATTACGGGGAAACATATAGTAAATTAAAGTATTAAATTATAAATCATAATAATAATCAATACACAAAAGTTATTTATGCTAACACTATAAATATATCCCGCACGCAGCAGAACAGGTAAAGAGAACTCTAGAGTTAAGGCACTCCGCTCCGCAGGCTTTGCGTTTTGAGTGGCGGATCTCAACGCGCAAGAGTGAAAAAATGGAAATATACATTTAAGTAATTACTTAAATTCCGGTGGGGATCGAACCCGCAACCAGTCGCGTTTACAGGCACACTATGGCGCTTCGCCACGACTGGCCTCAAACATAAATCTCATACTATAAACTGTATAATTTAAAATCTTGAAAAAATAGCTTTAGTAAAAAATTGTCACAATAATATTATGTACATATTTTCTAATACAGACAATAAAACAAAAAAAGTAAAAAAGTAACATTATTAAATGAAAATAGCATATTTTGTAACTAACTCTATTGTAATATCTGTTTATGTCACTGATAAATTACGTCTACGCACGGAATAGGCCATCGAACTAACTTTCATGTTCTTATAAAAAACGTATTATTAGTATTTAATATTCAATAGATATATACAGCGTAAACGCAGCGTAAATTTTACTCCCATTTTAATTAAATAAATTAATTAAAAATATATTTTATTCATATAACATTATATATAATACTAAAAATATTTTTCTTTCAATAGCACGAGGTAAAATAAAGAAATACGCACCTCTCCTCGCCGGTATTGGAGTGAAGGTGGTGGCGGTGGTCGGCTTACTCTTCGGGGCCCTGACCCTGATGGTCACAAAGGCGCTCGTTGTTGCTAAGCTTGCCTTCCTAGCTGCAGCTGCCCTTGGCATCCATAAGTACTTTAGTGGCAGCGGTCTGAATAGTCTTAGTAAGGTATGTAGACTTCCTTAAGGAGGAGGTTATCAATTCGACTGTATTTTTTTTATGTTTGTTACTTTAGAACATTTGGCTGGGTGAACCGACTTTTTTTTAAATGCTGGTGTGGTTCCATTTTAATTTGGTCCATTTCTGATAAAGATATCCATGAGAAAATCACATAAATCTTAAATTTGCATTAAGTATGTGCGCGACAAATGGATGAGTAACTCAATTTCACGCCAACTGATTTCAATAATTATTTTTTTATTTAAAAGAACTTGAATGGTAGTTTGATGAGGGTTGGGTTTGGAAAACTGAGAGGCGGTATAAGTTTAACGTGCCTTTGTAGATATGTATCTGTATGTCTGTCTGTGTCATCGTAATCATAGCCAAAACGGATGAACTTTGATTTAGTTTTGTCCAAGTTAGCCTTGGCTCAAGATAATGTGTTCAGCCGTTTGTAAATTATCATTTTAATTGTTTATTTACTTTATAGGGCTTTTGTGTTGAGGGTTTTTAATTATCAAGAAGTAAGGTCAATAGTCTTATATATGATTAAAAATTTTTATGTTACGTGACATTTTATTTTGATACACAATACAAAAGGATTCTAAGAACAACATTTTATAATCAATTATCTGAATCGGAGATAATTCAGATATTTATTTTTAAAAAAACTATATAAATTTTGATCCTAGCTAAGCTCGTATTCGCAATTTTTGAAAAGAAAAGGCGCAAGTCCATGTCCCGCTACGTTAAAATATTTTATAAGTTTTCTCAACTCATTTTTTTATAAGATTCATAACTTTTAAAGTTATATAATTCTTAATAATTATTAAATTCATTATATTACTCTAGCGGAAAAGTTGCAAATATTTCATAAATACAATCAGTAATCACGTCAATCATTAAATTTCTTAAGTTATTAAAGAAAACAAGAATATAATAATATATGATTATAATATAAAGCTAGCTTTCGGTTCCGAGATGAATTCTATGCGTGAAGATAAAGCAATGTCAGCAAGTTACATTTCAAAATTTCTTAATTTATTATGAAAGCGAGTAAACAATGTATAATAGAGGTACAAATTGTTTTTAAAATGATTATAATGATTGGAAAATTACTAACTTATTTAAATTTTATGAAGAAAGATGTGGTGTCTTATTAGAGAAATTACTCTATTAAACATATATTTCCATCTCATACTCTGATAAAACTGAGCGCGGCGTTGTGTTCCGCGTCTTTATTATTGATTATCTTAGCACTATGTGCTTATTACGATATATTCGTCACAAATATTGCGGATCGGATGTATTATAGTCGGGCACTTTTTATGGTAGAGAGGTAGTGTGAGAGAGAGAGAGAGAGAGTTAAGACACTCCATTATTTCACCATACTTGCCTAGAGTTAAGACACTCGATAGCTTCACGCTATATCCTACACATAGCAGGGTAGACAGAGGGAACCTGTGTAGCTTGTGTTAAAACACTCCGTTCCTATTAAGACACTTCCTTTACCCACTTTCGAATTCGGCTGGGGTGTTATATGCTTCTGTTTTTCGTATTAATGAATATATGTATATTGCTATTTTTCCTTTTATATGTATTTTTATGTGTTGAGGCCATCGTAGCGCAAAGACACAGGCGTGTGAGGCTATTAGTGGGATGATTGTGGACCCGGATGCGAATCATTCGAGGGAGTGAATTATTAAATGTTTTTATTTTTTCGCTCTGGTAACTAGACAAAGTCCGGCGTTAAGTTCTGGCAGAACTCTATATATGCAATGCCTCGAAAATACGGCAAAGATTGAGGAACGTATTGTCTTAACACTAGATTCCCTCTGAGTACCCTGATATATTATGCGGGATACAGCGTATAATAAAATAAAGACTAATCTATTATATTTCAGTTTTAATTGTTACTTTTTCACCAGGCATCAGCATTCCCAGCCGCTGCACAACAATGGTCAGCGCCCTCAGCCGCCGGTGCATCATACCCATATGCGAGGTCTGTAGCACAGGACGCAAACGATCTAGCCTATAAAGCTCAAATACCGTCATAATAAGAAACCTAGTATATAATATAGTTTATAATATTATTTAGGTACAGAAGTTGACTTCAAAAAGTTTACTAAGTTAATTTTTATGAATTGAAAAAATGAAATTATTAAAATTTTACCTTTTTGTAGTTCGTTTGATACGTTTACTTCTTGAAGTCAATATGAAAAAGATTTTTATGTAAATATTTCTAACGAACTTCAATAAAAAGTATTACTTTTGTCAGTTACAATTTAAACTTTTAGAAGTTCGTTTGAAACATTAACTTTTTGAAGTCATAATAGAAAAGGCTTTATTAGGTGCATTGTGAAGATTTAACGACAAAACTAAATTCGACATAACATTCCAATGATCTTAAAAACTGGATATTTTTAATATATTCTTAGGTTAATATATAAAAATATCCAGAAGGAATAAAATAGTAGAATATAATATAAATAATAAATAAGTAGCTTTAATTTTCTTATAAAATGTGCTGAATATATGGTGCACATATTTTTGCTAATTAAAATACTTCTTACTTTTTAAATGAATTATTTAACTAAGAAGTTTTATTTAACTTTATAAGTTAAAGTAAGCTTAGTGATAAATTATTCTATTTTTTCCTAAAAAATATTTATTCTGTTATTATTAATTTTATTGAAATGTATTTGAATGTGTAAGTAATCATGATAAATTATATTTTAAAATTGTAAAAATGAGAATTTGGATTGAACAGGGTATAAGTATGAAAGGTAACTAAATTATTTGTGACATTTTTAGCTTCTGAATCTTGTGATTCTTAAATTATGAATGTATAATTCATAAAATAATTTAGTTTATAAATGTTAAAATATTCAGACGCGATTTCATTAAAAATGATAAGAATTATGTCATTAATAAGTAGTTTTCTGATTTAAGATATTTTTATTCTTTATTTTTTTAACTTCTTACGGGTTTATTTGTGTCATTTAATGAACCAAGCTTTGTGTGTAAGTATTTTATTTATTACTAAAATAAAAGACTGTACTATTCTTAGAATTATGTTCGAAATAAATAAACTTCAAAAATAAATTGTTTTTTCACTCTGCATTATTTACCAATCCATGGCGATTATAGAGAACAAACATATTGTCCTTTACTTTGAAGATCCTTGTTTCTTCCTTTCCTTCGGGACTATCACTAAAATATATGTACAAAATTTAAAAAAATGCGAGTGCGATTCCCACTCGGAGAAATTATATATTTAATATTTTCATTTTCTCTGTCTCCTGGTAACGAAGCATAGCGCGGCGTTGAGTTCCACTACTTAACACGCAATGCCTTCAGAATTTGGCGGAAAATGGGGAACGGAAATGTTTTAATGACAACGGATTGTCTTAAAACTAGTCCAGCTATGTGCGGGAGAGTGAGAAGATCAGACATACATATATTTTAAACAACCGCAACAAAGTTACTTTGATTTGAGTACTCCCTGCGCCATCTGTTGGCGAATGGCCTCATTCCAATTAAAACTACAATGTTCAATGTGTGTTCTTTTTTTACTGTGTTCTTTATATAAATGCATCCTTTTCACTTTTTCTCTTCTTCTCTTCACTTTTTCACATAATATTTACCACGTCCATTCATCCTCTAAATTAAGGACATTGCGTGTTGAGTGGCGGAACCCAACGCCGCGTTATGTCTTTCCCGAACTGAAAAATGAAAACAATTCTTTGCCCTTAGTGAGGATCGAACCTACAACATGTTCTCCTTTTTACGGTCACGTGCTTTGTTGACTTCGCAATGCCTATAAAGGAATATCTTGTTCTATATATATAATATTCAATAATTAATAACGTAAAGTTTAAAAAAAAAATTATACTTATATAAATATTTGCCTTAATTTTTCATTTACCTAAATTTAAATAAAGTATCTATATCAAAATGTACGTACAACAAAATTAAACCCTGATTAAAGTGATTTACCTAACACATAAATATTATTAATAGCATAGTATTTTTAAAATAAATATATTTTTTATATTAAAATCACTTTACTTTTCATACTTGTCATCTCAATATATAAATAAATAATAAAATCTAAGAAACTGAATTTGCCTTACGTATATACATACCATCATGAAACCTGGCAGATATAGCTAAGATGACAATACTATAATATAATATTATCTAGCTGATATGATTGTGGACCCCAAAAGTGGAAGACAAAACCCTGGCATGTTTATTAGTAAAACAATCGAGTTTGGGTCTTGGTTTCTCGTGGTGCCTAGCATTTTTTTAATTTATTATATTTATTATAATAAAATTGGAATTGGATCTTCAAATAAACGTAGTAAATTAATCGATTATTTATTATATTAACGTGCAGTAAATGTTTCATTGTGTTTTATTTATAATGTGTAAAAAATATTTTGTGTAATATAATGATTACCAAAATAAGAATTTATATAAGTTTTATCATTGTATAAGGAATATACTAAATATATATTTTTTTAATTTAAAAAAAAATGTGAAATGTCCTTATTTTTGTTAATAATCATCATAAATATATCATTAATCATTACCAACATATATAAATGATTATCGTTATATAATTTTAAAAATATTTTTAAAACCTGTAAAACAACATTCAATGGCTGTAATAATTTAGAAACTAAACAACTTTATAGTACAAACACACTTTTATACTGGTTTCCAACAACTTTCATATAAAAAGAATTCCACCATCTCCACTCACACGGATGAATTTACGTGAATACACTTGTATATGGACATGCCTTTCACTCACCCACACTGAGATGACTCTTAAAACATGAAATCTGTGGGGCAGCTTAATTTTAATTTGTATAAAATAATTTAGATCTAATGTCCTAATTCTATACAAATATACAGATATTATGGAATGTAGTTTACAATTATTGAAATTTTATATAAAAATAGGCACTACTAATCTGACTTATTGTCGTGTTCTAATAACATTATCATTTTAAAACAATATCCATACATAGAAAACTAAAGTATCTTCCAATTAAAATAAAATAATGAATTATGTAAAAATTTTGTCAAGCAAAATAACTTTATATTGATATAACGTCATTATTTATTAATCGTTATAAAAGAAACAAACATTAAATGGTTGGAGAAGTTTGCCGAAATAAAATTTGTATATTATAAAATACAATACTGGAAATTGCACATAAGTCCGTTAAACCGTTTCTCAGATTACCATACACAAACGTACAAACAAAGTTATAAAAAAAAATCATTGTTTTAGTTTCCAGAACATTATAAATTTTCTGATACATTTTTCATGTGCAGACGGTGATCTATTTGACGGTGATATATTTATATGAAGTCTGCCAGCTAAAGAGTTGCATCATGTCAATGCAATATTTTAATTATTGGCAAAAATTTATGCAAGCATTGGCAAAAATTCTCTCTAAAAATGGAAATACTGGAAAAGTAATATTCAATGTATTCCACATTAAATAATGAACTGGCAATATAAAAACTATGAGACAAGACTCTTACTACAAAGTTACTTATCACTTTAAAACAAATAAATACTAGATATATTCAACAGCCGGTTTTTAAATATATTTATTTTCATCTTCCCAATTTTTCTTTATTGAATGGAATTTGCAAAAAAAATTCAGTGTCAGATACTGTGTTCTATTGGACTGTGATGTCACAGAGAGTTGTTGTTGTAGTGAAAAGGTAACTCACAATTATTAGGCTCTTTCCGAAAAAGAAATATGATATTAAAATCTATTATAAATTGAATTTAGATATTTAAACGATGTTTCTTTTTATAGCTATACTTTTAAATTCGTTTAAAATAATTAGTGAAAAATGTTATGTATACAATATACTCGTATATGTACATGTAATACATTTTAATACTAATATTTTGCATGGTTTATGTTTCTTCTTGCACCAAAATAAAGATATATATATCAAAATTAAATAGCAGAAAAGCTACTCCACAGTTTTAACAAGCCACATTCCATAGGAAACAGACTTTCTCCACCCCTACAAAGACATTGTGTTGGTGTGCGTTAACTTTCACTTCATATTTTTATTATTTTATTTACCTCTTACTATGTTTTTTGTTTGTTTTCTTTATAAATAGTAATGTTTGTATAATTATCAATTTTGGATGTAAATTATTAAATTTCAAGTAAGTTTACAGTTGTATAGCCTTTTAAATCAAATCAACTTCAGCAGCAGGATAGGGGCAGAGGGAACCTAGTGCTAAGACACTCCGTTCCCCACTTGAGCTTTCAGAGCTCAATTCTAAAGCTCAAAGTAAATAAATATTTCATTTCCTAGAGTGGGGATCAACCCACAGCCAGTCGTTTACAGTCACACTTTGTGCCCCTGCGCCACGAGCTCATCCTTATAAATTAAATTAAATTAGCTTCACGCTGTATCCTGCACACAGCAGGGTAGGCAGAGGGAACCTAGTGTTAAGACACTCCGTTCCCCACTTTCTGCCGAATTCTGGAGGTACTGCGTGTTGAGTGGCAGAACTCAACGCCGCGCTTAACCTCGACACCAGAGCGAAGAAATGGAAATATAAATTTAAGTAAATATTTCATCTCCTCGAGTGGAGATCGAACCCACAACCAGTCGGTTTTGCAGTCACACCTCGTGCCGCTGCGCCACGACCGGCCTCAATACAATATAATAAATACTATATAATCTCTTATTATTGAGATAAAATACTACTATAAACTCGAATTTATCTAATTTATATTTTACCAATACAGAAAACTCAAATAATTTAACTAAATGAAAATAAGCTTTAAAATTCATTTAAATAACAATTTTAATGAAATTTTAATATTGTAGGCAATTTTTCCTATTCAAGGAATTGACTTGCGAAATATTTGATAAATATATTGTCTTTTAATATATAAGAAAAAGGTACAGGTATACATATTTTTTGGAAAATACTTTTGCCAGCTGTTATACAGTAAAATGAATAAATAAATAGATATTTTGTAAAAAAATATTTACGTTTATTAAATTTCTCATACAGTTTTTATTTTTATCTTTTTAAAAGTTATTTTAACATTGAAAAAATCTTATGTTACAATAAATAAAATATGTTATGTTATCATGAACTATAAAATCTTGAATTTTTCAATATGTACATCAAATCTTACATCAAAATTATTGTAATTGCTTAAAAATAAATATAATATTATAAAATAGGATTTATTTTCAAATTACATTTTGAAAACAATATCGTTATTTGCCTTAAACAATTTTAATAATAATTTTTCACATTCATATGAATCGGTACTTAATACACAAATTATATATTTTTATTTTATTTATGAACGAAATTATAATGAATAAGAATACGTTTAGATAAATTTCAATTAGTTTACTACATGTATGAGGCGCTTTAGTTTAAAAACTACAGAAATCGTCAACATTTACATAAAAAAAATCTTCTTCCTGTTTGTTAATTAGACGCTCAGTCCATGTCAATTTAAATAAATAGTTCAAATTTATCAAATTAAAACCATTTCGACTAAGCTACACAGTAATAAGCTATAATAATAATTAACTTTTATCCCCAAGGTAAACATAGAGTGTCTACTATTAAGACAGAACGTCTTATATAAATTGATTCCCAAGACGCACGCAATGCCAAATCTTTGTCTTGTTTCTGGAGTGAGAATCGAACCAACAACCCAACGCCTACAACTGATCTGACTATAAACAGTCATATGGTCTATTTCAACTATTTTATTCACATATCTAGAAAACATCCACTACTTTATAGTAGATAGCACCGAGCAAGCCTCTGGAATAGAAACACCTGCATACATTACATTATAAAAAAAAATCTTTCACCATTTTGGAATTTGGGAGCGCCTTTCTCCCTGCTTTCTCATGCTCAAACAAACATGGCCTCAATATTTATATAAAAGTAAAATTATCATAGTTATAAAGATCAAAATTGCTTGATATTTTTGTAAGAATATTTTCCTATAATATGTATGATTTTTTAGTATAAAATGAAAATTTTTAAAGAAACCGCGTCGTTATTTCCGCCACTCAACATTAAAAAAAGTAGGGAACGAAAATGTTGTAATGAAAACGGAGTGTCTTAACACTAGGTTTCCAAAAAAATAAAAAATACTAATAATAAAATCTTACTAAACCATATGTTCTTACACTGTACCTGTACGCAAGTGAAATCTCTTATGTAATACGAAATCGGTTTCGCAACCGGATGTCGGATGTCAAATGGAAAGTGGAAAGTGACTGGAATGTTTCGAGAACTGAGATTTTTTTATAAAAAAAATTATTAATACAATCACTATCTATATACAAATATGTATTAGTACTCTTTGCATATTAATAAAGACTCTATTTATTTATTTTTTGTTTATGTTGTTTCTTATAAGGCTGTTTTAACTTTTTCAAAATGATGCTGATATATATTTGACGAAAAAAACTAAACTAAAACGCTCTCAAACGTTGCGAGAAACGTATGTAAATAAAAAGAGATATTCATAAAAAAAAATATGAACTTTAATTGTAAAAAATGAAACCACGACTATATCAATATAATCTTTTATTTAACATATTCCAATGTAAAAATATATGTAATAAAATATTATGCATACATACAAGTATCTATAGATCTACCTATCGATATAATATCTATATATAATATTTATATCTAAATTAAATAAAAGCTAAAGACTATGATTGGTTGAACGCACTAATCTCATGAACTACTCATTCAAACTGAATTTTTTTTATTTAGTTGGATAGTCTATTTATCTAGGAAGGCTATAGTATATAGTATTTTGATGTAATTCAATGTACCCGTGGTAACTGTACTGTCGGGCACTTAAGATATGTCATCAAAATCAAATCAAATCAGCTTTACGCTGTATCCCGCATCAGCAGGGTAGGAAAAGGGAACCTAGTGCTAAGACACTCCGTTCCCCACTTTTCGCCGAGTTCTGGCACTGCGTGTTGCGTAGCGTAACTTAACGCGGCGCTTCGTTCGACACCAGAGCGAAGAAATGAAAATATAATTGTTAATAAATATTTTATTCCCTCAAGTGGGGATCGAACCCACAACCAGTCGATTTTACAGTCAAACTATTAGTTATTTCCATTTGACCACAAGCGGAGCTGCAGGTGAAAGCTAGTATACATATAATCTTTAAACCAGCCAGTCACAACAAAGATCAAAGCTCCGGGTTCAACAGCCAACTTTCACCATTATATAACATCGCGTGATGTCACCTGAAAGCTTCGCCGGTTAAATAAGCTGTGTCTTTTGGTTTTTTAAATATGGAGTTTTTAAATATTGCTTGTTAAGGAAAATAAGTTGAATTCGATTAGGTTATTTTTTTTTATACGTTTTTTAAAACAGGATTTTTTTCTTACCTGTGGAATAATAGTTAAAAAATGTTAAAAATAAATATATGTACATCAAATAATTATATCATTCGAATGATAATTAAAATTTTATTTATTTGTCATCTTTACGTAGTATCTCGTACTAGGGTAGACAATGAGAACATAGTATTAAAACATTCTATTCTTCGCTTTCAAAACACTGCACATTAAGTGGTGGCACTAAACGCTGCACTTTGTCTTACTAGAGCAGAGAAATGAGAATAATTTATACAAACTTAGGAATCGAATCCACAACCGACTGCCGGTCCCACTGTCCCATTGAGGTAATATGGTCTCGCAATTCTCTACCTACGGCTGATAACAGCAAACACCTTTAAAACAAGAGAGAATACTATTTTTTAAATATTTTTAAATATTTTTAAAGTGTTATTCCACACTTAGGAATTATTCCACACTTCCTGAGTGTGGAATGACACTTTAAAAATGTTTAAAAATACCTTAAAAACAATTCCTACAACAACCTAACAACTATTATAATATTTAATATCTTTGTTTCCTCGCTCTGGTAACGAGGCAAAATGCGGCGTTGAGTTCCAAAGTGAGGAACCTTAAGGGGACCGGAGTGCCTTAACACTCTCCAGGTTCTCAGGTTCCCTCTACTGACCGTGATGTGTGTGAGAAATCTACAAAGCATGTACTTATACTGAGTTTCATTAACCAAGTCCAATGTTCTCAAGCAAATGCTCGTAGCATTGAACTTCTAAACGGAAGTAAGACCGAGACCACTTTCTCATACATTCTCTACACTATACACCTGTATTTCTATAGCAATAGAGGCTATAATTGAATTATATATATATAAAACATATATATAACTCGTCCGTCCATTGCTATAAAGTGTATAGTAAGAGAGATCTCTTATATATTTATGTAGTGGAAATGAATTCAAGCCTACTAACACAGTTTGGATCGGAAGTATGTTGGTACCTGTTGGTTATTTCAAGTAATAATGATTTTCTATTTCACATTATGTGTTTTATATGTCTGTTTGTAATATGAGATCTGTTTCTAATGAGGGATTGTGGGTTTGATTTCCGCTCAAAGAAATAAAATATTTAATATGCCCATTTCCTCGCTCTGGTAAAGACGTATAGCGCGGCGTTGAGTTACGCCACTGAATACCAAATGACTCTGAAACATCTTAATAGAAATATCTTAACATTAGGTTCTCAAATTTCCTTTCCTTTTTATTAGCAATGTTTACAATAAGACAGCTTTTTCACATTTTATATTATAGACAGATATATAAATAATCTAGTAACAAAATTTTTCATTCTTGATTTTTCAAATAAAAACATTATCAGGTCCTTGACTTAAAATAACCGAATTCCATGAGATTTAAACTCACTACTATCATTTTTAACATTTATAACACAATATTTATTATTATTTACTAATATATATATTTATTTATCCGCTTTGTTATATAAGTAAAGGTATATTTTTAGCTTTCCCGCTGTATGCATATAATGGGGTAAGTTTAGGGGACCTCTTTTTCAGACACTCCACTCTCTACTTTCCACTCAATTTTCTATATATTATATTATAAGTATAAATTTATATACATAAATAAGAAAACAAAACTGAGTTCTTAAATCTTGAAGTTCGAAACGTAATTCGTTACCACAGGTGTAACTTTCACAACTTTCATTTTTACCTCACGACAATCTATTTGCTTTTTATCATTGAAAATTGAACTTTATTCGGTTGTAACAAAGTCTATTATATAATTTAATTAATAATTAATGTCAACATTTTTGAACATTTCTCGGTTACATAACCAAAGTAAGAGTTGGTCATTATAATACATTCGATAACCGATTTTTTGTCTTTCTTTTTGAATGTGAGACCTTCTCTTATACTTTATATTAAATAATATAAAAATCGTTGTTTTTTATACTAATTAAAAACGTTTTTTTTATAAAGGAAATTATAATCAGCTTCACGCTGTATCCCGCACACAGCAGGGTAGGCAGAGGGAACCTAATGTTAAGACACTCCGTTCTCCACTTTCTGCCGAATTTTTGGAGGTATTGCGTGTTGAATGGCAGAACTCAACGCCGCGCTTAGCCTCGACACCAAAGCCAAGAAATGGAAATATAAATTTAAGTAAATATTTCATCTCCTCGAGTGGGGATCGAACGACGAACCAGTCGATTTACAGTTACACTTCGTGCCGCTGCGCCACGTTGGGCCTGGCTTTTTGATTATTTATAATATTTAAATTGTTTCAACTGTTATTATATAGGAAATATGATATAAAATTTAAAAAAAATATATTGAACATAAACAAAATAGATAAGACTTTCACAAGAATATTTAAATTTTTCCAGAGTATATTCTTGTTTTTTTTATTGTTATGTATATTAAAGATTTAAACATTTTATCATTTTCTAAACTAGGAGGGATATTATCCATCGAGGACTATTTATACAAAACATATAATTTATAATAAAAAAAAAATAGTAACTATCAAAATTATAATATCTAAATTGACTTAGGAGCTTATTTCAAAAAACTTAATAAGTAGGCAGAAATTAATACAATTGAATAAAGCAAAGTGCTTATTTTCTCCTCTTTATATATTCCATACGTTATGTTATATTTATATACATAGGTATTATAAACCGAATTATATAGAAAATAATCGAAAACTGATAACGTTTTTTAAGTACATTTTCTTTTCTCGTCCAACTAGCACTTTTTTTCTTTTTTTTAGCGCCCCGCTATATCTCACATTTAATAGGGTATGCAAAGAAATCTATACTATTAAGACAACCCGTTCCCCACCTTTTCTTTAAGTTTTCTAGACATTGGATGTTGAGTGGCACATGGACATGGGCGTAGAAATGGGGGACCTGGGCTGGCTGTGTCCACCCCAGAGTAGTATGATGTCCATTCCAAAAATTTTACTTAAGAAAAATTAGCCGCGAAAAAATAAAAAACAAACAACATTTACACGAAAATGTTTGTTCAAACTAAAGTCTAGGCCACCAGGCAATTTCTCTTGATACGCTTATGGTGGCGCAACTCGACGCCGCACTTTGTTTTGTTAGCATAGCTAGAATCAAATTAAATCACATTATTATTAATAGAGAATTATTCATTGGCATAAACAACAGAGAGCGCAGTATTTTAACACTAGAATCTTTTACTTACTTTTTTAACTTTTTTATAGCCCCGTATAGAACGGAATACAGCGAGCTGACTAAAAATAAATAATAAATGAACTCAATTCACACTCTCATTCATTCTATTCATATATTTATTTTAATATAACCTGCATTCAATATTGTAAAAACAAAAAGTAATAAAAATACTATTATAACTAGTAAAACAATTAATCTAACGAAAGCTATGTTACACATTCATTCTTTTTGTTTTTAACAAACGAGTATACTAGCGCCATCTATTAATACATTAACTGTACTCGTAAAAACTTTTGTATAGCAGTGCCATCTATTGGTGAGAAGTACAAAACTGTGCATTGAAGTTAATAAATAAAAAACGTATTGATATCATCATACACCGCTAGAGTGGGCTGTTTTTTTTTCTTTTTTTTAATAAAAGACGTGAATGGCAAGTTTGATTTAGTTTTCACTTATTTTAAACTACTTATTTAAGTGGAGTAGACTTTGAGATTAGTACTTAGTTCAACTGGTTGTGGTTATTATATTGAGTTTTTATTACTTTCTGTTTATATAATGATCATCTGTAAAGAAAAAAGTAAATTTTGTACAGTTTATCTTTTTGGCTTAGAAATAAATATTACGTATTTATTAGGACACGGACCAAGGAAGTAGTGTTTTTCACTTTCTGCCTTACTAAAATTTATACAATACAAAATGGGAAAAATACAGTTTCATTTTAATTACATAAGTAGGTTAGGATTCTAGATATTCTTTAAATACAACATGCTTATGGCAGAATAGGCAGAGGGACCTGGGAACCTAGTATCAAAAAACTCCGTTTCCATAAAGACACTTTCGTTCTCCATTTCCTTCCAAATTGTGGATGCATTGCATGTAGAGTGGCGTAACTTAACGCCACGCTTTACCTCTTTACCAGAGTTAGGAAATTAAAATATTAAATAATTGAATTTTCCGACTGGAAAAAGCCCCGTTTACAGTCGCGGCGCAGCTGGCCTCAACATTATATTTTAATTTTTCCGACAAAAATATCAAAATCTGTATAGCCATTAAAAAATATATAATTTATCTAATCTTATCCTTAACATCACTTTCCCTACAATCAGCGGAACACTACACCGGCTGCTTTAATAAAAGAAACTCATTCGTGCATCAAAACTAACCTAGCGAATATAATTGTGGACTTTTTTTCATTTCACGCATATGACCGAAATTTTCGAAGTGAAATTTTATATTAATTTGAAATTTCGTATGGTGCTCGTCACGAAAATATACTAAATGAGATTGTGCAATAGCCTGTTTTCCAATTTTCTTTGACGCTTTACCATCTTCAGTATATACATACATATAGCAGAGCAACAGAGAGAATGTAGTGCCAAGACACTCCATTTGGATAATCCTTCTTTCTGCCCATTGTATATTAAGTGGCGGAACTTAATGCCGTGCTTTGTCTCTTCAATAAACGGATAGAAATGTCATACATATAAAAGGTCGATATTTATGCTTTGTATGTCTCTTTTAGCTTCACGCTTTTTCCCGCAAAGCGGGCAATTATAAGTAATAAATTAACAAAAGTTCAGAATACAGAAAATTATTTAAAGTTATTAATTCTCTCGAACGAAAATCAAACACACAACTCACTTAAATTAAATTAAAAAATTAAATTAACTTCACGCTGTATTCCGTACTCAGTAAGGTAAACAAAGAGAACCTCTAGTGCTAAGACACTTGTCCCCACTTTCCGTCGAACTTGGGAGGCATTGCGTGTTGAGTGGCGGAACTCGACGCCGCTCTTTACCCCGACACCAGAGTGAAGAAATAGAAATAAATATAAATTTATTAAATAAATATTTCATTTCCTCGAGTGGGGATCGAACCCTCAACCGCCGCACCCTTGTGCTCCTGGGCCACGACGACCATATTCATTTTTTTTTACTTAAGGAATAGTATCTATGTATATAATTTTTTTGTAATGTTATATGATTTATTTCTGTCAAATCAAAATGAGCACGTGACAAAATTGTCACATCATGATTTAAGGTCAGAAAGCGAGTCGTTCTAATAGCTACTTACTTCAAGCGTAACTGCTTTTGATGGTTTCCATTTAAAAATATACTGAAAGAAGTTAATATGTTTTAATATTTTATACGTAATGTAGGAGCTAGACCTGTTGTTGATTGGGAGGAAAGTGAAAAACGAAGTTCCCCCAATTTTCGAGACATTGTATGTTGAGTGGCGAAATTCAACTTGTTACCCAACTATTGAATGATAATAATAAATTTACCTAAGCGTGAATCGAACCCACACAGTCAGATTCTATTCCACTGCGCCACGACGGTGTCTATTATATTTTATACAATATACTTTATAAGATTTTCCTAAATGACAAGAGGTAGTTCATATTCTGTACGAAGGAAATCTTTGTTGATGATACATATTATATTTAGATCTTAAATATAAACCAAAATAAAAAAATAAATCAGCTTCATGCTGTATCCCGCACACAGCAGCCTCTAAAATATAGTATTTTTAAATTTTGATTACATTTCTTTTCACATATAATTACTTAGTATAAAATCCTCAACCGGTTTATACTGCTTTTTGACATTCGATCTACTCTTAACGTATTTATAGCAACGTAAAATATGTATTTTAAAAAATAAATCAGCTTCACGCTGTATCCCGCACACAGCAGGGTAGACAGAGGGAACGTAGTGTTAAGACGCTCCGCCCCCCGCTTTTCGCGGAATTCTGGAGACATTGCAAGTTGACTGGCGAAACTCAACGCCGAGCTTTGCCTTGACACCAGAGCCAAGATACGGAAATATAATATAGATAAAATTATCACTATTACTATAGTAAATAAAAAGGAAAAATAAATCGTGGACACAACGCTGTTCTTGGTGATATAAAGGAAATATTGATTAACCCGAACGACAGATCAGACGAGAGTAAAATTATGAGAGTGCAACGGCCGGCGTAGAAGTATATATTGTATTTTATTATATATTTTTTTATGATGGATTTTTTTAAAACAGCTTTTCTAGCTATAACTTTATTTTATTTATTTCATTCACTGAAATTCAAAGCTAAGTTCAAAGCCTCGCGAACTGTAGACACAATTAAATAAAGATAAAAATTAAAAAATAAATTGACTCCACTCTCTACTCTACGTTGTAGTCGTACGTCTATCTAATCATCTATTTGAATTATTATAATATAATATTTAAACGCATTTTTTTTTCATTTAAAAATTAGACTTTAAAAATTAGATTTTCCGTTTAATATTTATATTGAAAATCTTACTGTTAATAAGCAATTATTAGATAAGCTTTCACAAATCTTAAAAACTACTACTGGCATCTAACAACATTGAACTTGAACTTTATACTATTCAATGTTTAGGTGGCAGTGTTAAAACAGTTGAGGCCAGTGGTACAGTGGCACAGCGTGTGACTGTAAACTTGACAGGCTGTAGGTTCGATTACCACCACGCTCTGGTAACAAGGCAAAGCGTGACGTTGAGTTCCGCCACTCAATTCGCAATGCTTCCAGAATTCGGCATTTCGCCTGGAATTTGGAATGTGGGGAACAGAAGAGTTTTAATGAGAACGGAGTGTCTTAACACTAGGTTCCCAGGTTCCCTCTGCCTACTCTAAAAATATTTCCAAAAATAATAAATTTGAACTCAACACCGTCATGCAAAATTAGTTTTTTTTCAAATAACATGTGACTGAACGTCAAATTACATCAGAAGGTAATGTTTCATGACATAAACAAAGGATTATTTTTTTTTATACTTTTCAAGATGGAAGGTTATACGAGAATGCTTTCATTTTTTAACGTAACAGTATTTTTATTTTTTATTTTTGGATGTTTCATTTGAGACTACCTTTTTTGGTTGTTTTAAATCTATTTTTATTCCCTTATCCTAATATACTTCATCTAGCTTCAAATATCTTACTCAACTCGCTATGTTTCGAAAATTGGGCGGGGAAAGTTGGCAATGGAGTGTCTTAACACTAGGTTCTCCCTGTCTACCCGACACTTCCGTTCCCCACTATCCTCCGAATTTTGGAACCTTTGCGTGTTAAGTGGCGGAACTCAACGCACTTTGCCTCGTTGCCAGAACGAGGAAATGAAAATGTAAATATTTTATTTCCTTGAGTGAGAATCGAACCCACAACCTGTCGTGTTTACAGTCGTAAACTTGCCATTCTGCACCACTGAGTTTTATGTATAATAAACTTACTATTTAATTAAAATATATATCTATATTAGGTTAAAAAGCAACTGAAAGAATCTATACGCCGAAAGTTTTAAGCTTAAATTACTGTAAGAAATAAAATTTCAATACAAGAAAATAGTAGAGAGATTAAATATAGATATAAATTATAACAATTTAAAATAAAATGATGTGCTGATCTAATTTAAATTGCTTTATAAACTACACATATTAAAAGAGAAATCTCCGTATTTACTGCACATTTTATGAGTCGCAAGATTAGGTTCATAAACACAATATAAGTCAGTTTAGATTTTTTTGCGTTATTTTTTAGCTTCACGCTTTATCCCGCACATAGCACGGTAGGCAGAGGGAACCTATTGTTAAGATTCTCCATTACCCACTTTCCGCCAAATTTTCAAAAAAGTGTTGAGTGTCTTGTCACCAAAGCGAAGAAATGGAAATATGAAATAATTCATTCCGCCGATTGGGAATCGAACGCACAGCCGTCGTGTTTAGAGTTACGACGACCTCTGCTCTTTAGTGGTCTATGTGAGTTTTGAGTGCTCGATTTTATCACCAAAAATACATTAAATGGGTATGGGGTATTACAAGTGCTCCCTTTTCAGCTATTTACGAGTACATCTTATACGCATTGAGTTTACATGTATTGAGTGGCGGAACTTTGTCCAACAGAGCGAGTCATTCATTCATTCAAACGAGTAGGGATTAAACCCGCAACCGTCACGTTTAACAGCCATCCCAACATCCCACTGTGCCGCAACGGCCATTTTTATTAAAAATAGCCACAGAGTATTAAGTACTTATATTATTCGTAATTAAGTAATTATAACAGGTCATCTCAAATATTGAATAGGTATATTGTCATTTAGAAAATATATTTTTTTTTCATATATCTATCTATATCACGTTGATAAAATAATTTATTTCATTTATATATAAAGTCCGTCTTGGCGCACACGCACAAACGTTCGAGTGTAAACGGGACGGTGGGTTCGATTCAGCCTTGCCCGCCGTGTGCGTGATTACAGCGTGAAGTTAAAAAATTAAAATATAAAATTATATTAGGTAATAAAAACAATGTTTTGCCTAAGCTATGGCAAATAATAAAAAGTAATATAATTTTTGTATTTAATTAAAGGACATTGAAAAATGTTATAAACAATAATATACTAATAGCCAAAGATCCCAGGGCCCCCAGACCTACGTTATTTTAGCACAGCTGAAATTTTGGGGACTATTAGTCCAATATATAGTTAAGACCCACTAATTTGAAAGTGGAGCTCTGTCAGAGGTAGCACCAAATAAAGGTATTTCTCTGTCTGAGAGGATGATTGAGCTATCAGATTGGTCTGAGTGCTAATGTGGGATCTTGAAATACTCCGTAAATAATATATGTAAATTTTAATCCTGCTAGTATAACGTAGTTAGCCAATTTTAAACAAATTTTGAGACGTCTGGCAGGAGTAAAGACCCACGTAAAGGGTCTGGTAGTAATAAGTATATATATTTTTTACATTATTCTTAAAAACATATTTAAATATGAGCGTTTCTACTTTAACGTACCGTTGAGCGTGTACCTTAAGTTGTGGCTACCTTTGAAAGCACCCCACGTTAGTAAAATACGCATACAATCTTAACTACATGTTAGATTTTTATTCCTCAAAGTTTCAGCTTTGCTAAAATTACGTAGGTCTGGGGGCTTTAGGACCTCTATATCTAAGATCTCTATATCTAGTCTATAATGATATCTCAATTGGCGTAAATACATAAAAAAATATATGAAAATACTAAATTAATCGAACAAAATTAACTAGGTCCAAATATCTTTGATAAATATATACTCGGTCATTACATGCTCATTTTTGTCAAATATTATTTTGGCGGCTTATTATACCATGTCTAACTGAATATTTGTTACAATTTTAAAGTAAAATTACGGAGCCACTTATTTATTTTATTTCGCAAAACTTGACCTTGTGTAAATATAACTTAAAGTTTATTTTTGTTTACCAATACAATAATTTGTAAATCGTTAATCACTGTACGTACGTTCAATAAAACCTTTATCGTAATAACAATAAAATGTATTTTTGTAAAAAGACCTATATAGGAAAAAAGGACTAAATTTTATAAATATATTCAAATTATATATAAATTAGAATATGCACATTTTCTAAATAAAATTTAAATGAAAAAAAAAAATGAAAATTTATATCTACAAAATCTATATAAATTCCCTCTACCACGCTGGCTGCTTACTATAATAAACAAAAGTTGGAACTAAACGAACGCAAATATAGCTCTTAATACAACAGCCACAAAGCCCATATTACCACGTGTCAGAGCAAACTTTTTGCAATCAACGTTCTATGAAAATAATGGACTTAGAATACCCCGCACTAATCATTGCTATGTGAGATATATAAAAGGAGGACCACGTACAAGTGTTATCAAATAGTAACCGCACTCGTTCGAATACAGACGTGTTTTTTAATATTAGAAAATGTACAAAATATGGATATTCATTTTGGGAACAGCGTTGGCTATGCCGAATCCAGAAATACCTGAACAGAACAATGTGGAACCTCCAGAATCGGGTAGAAGCTTAGGCAAGGAATGCACTGGAGGTATTTTCAGTCCAACCTGCATGAAAATTGGTGCCATTTCCATATTGGAAAAGCTAAATTTGAAAGAGGAGCTACATTTGCTACCTGGGATAAGCGTTGTGAAGGAATCCAAAGAAAATGATAGCAAGGCGGAGGAATTTGCAGCAGAAATGGCCAGAGCTATGCCCTCCAAGCCTGATGAGAGATTGGATAAATACCTTTTGTATAGACTTGGCAGTTATTTGGACAATCATTCAGTGAAGCTCAGGCTGTTAGATGATGGTGCTACGGAGGAAGCTAGGGCTTTGATTGGTGAAGCACGAGGCAAAGGCGGCGGCTTGGGCGGCGGCAAGAAGGGCGGTATGGGAGGATTGTTGCTCGCTGCGTTGATGATGAAAGGTACGTAAATAAATTATTTTTGGATTATTTTTCTAAATATTAGCAAAATTATTATTATTATTTACTGTAAAAATATTCTATCAAAAAGCCGTAAAGCTATGCCCAACTTTTCGTAACTCTGAAGCATTTTTTTAAATAAGTACAATAATTTATTCTACATTCAAAACGAACGATTCGTACAATTATTATGGATTTTTCAGTCTCATATTAAAAGACTGGATTTAAACTTTTTGAAATAAGTTATAAATCTAAGTGTTATATTTTACCACTAAAATTTAAAGATATTTTAACATACATAAGAAATAAATAATTATATTTTAAAGTAAAACAAAACGTAGCTACAAATTTTCTAATAAATCTAAACTTTTTTATCTAATGTTTAAAGAGCCTAGTAATAAAACTCGGTTATCCTCTTTTTACCCATATATATATATATATAGTGCGAAATGACTTAATAATATTTTTTGTATAATATAAAAGTACCTTTAGATGCGAATTAAACCCATAATCATTCTAAGAAATGACAAAATGAAATATTTGAACATATAAATTTTTATATATGCATTAAAACGTGTTCCGGATCGCTCATTTGGTGCAACAATGACATATTTGCTCTTAAAGAAATATTGCAGGAAACGCAATATTTTACTTATTATAAAGATGCAATTACGTCATTATTGCACCAAATGTCTAATATAACATATACACGTAGAATGAAAAATGAAGAACAGAGGGAACTTTTGTAAATAATGCATTAATAATTTAAAAATAAATGAGGCCGTCGTGGGTTCGGTTTCCACTACCGCGTCGTCGAGTCTCACCGCTAAACACGCAATGCCTCGAGAATTCGGCGGAAAGTGGAAAACCGAGTATCTTAACACTCTGCTGAATCATTGTACCATGCTACATGCGGGATACAGCGTGAAAAAATTATAATAATAAGTAATGACATTATTATAGAAAAAAAACCGTTCAATTCATCAAACGATAAGTTAATAACACGTTGGTAACAATCAGAGCGGAAACAAAGACATTTTGCTGTATATAATTTATATTTTCTATTGGTACATTAAGATAACTTCTTCAGATTGTGTAAATAGCCAAGTAAACATTTTATTTAATTTACCAGCTCTTCTCTTACAGAAATAATGGACCCAAATATATTTAGTTATAGCTATATAAAAAAATTAAACTAATAATATTCAATTTTGTGACTATTAACTAAAATGAAAATTTAATTAACGTCACTTTCATAAAGAAACAAAAATATATTTTGTATTATTTATTATTCTTCAATTTTTCGTTTATTTACATATTATTATAAATTTTAGTCTATACCTTACATTGAAATATAATATTGCAAAACTATGTATAAAATCTTAAAGTTCTTAGAGTAGTTTAATAGAGCCTATAAGAATCTTCTATCATATTTTACGATTAGAAAAAAAGTTCTGATGCAAATTCCAAACAAAAACATAAAATATTGATAGTCATTTTCACGCGCTCTCTTTCTTATTACCAGATCGGAGAAATAAAAAAAAACATTCCCTTGCGTTGGAATAGAACCTGAACAGTTGCGCTTATATTCAGACACTGCGCTATACATCTGCGCCACTATAGCTTTAAACCGACAAACACAAAAACACCATAAAAAATCTATAGATTTTTTATGGTGTTTTGTGTTTGTCGGTTCTATAAAAAAAAGAAAATTTCCCTTAATCTTCGAGAAATTTATCTGATATAATCATTCTATTAATCTATTTATCTGATTTTAGACATAATGGGAAGAAAATTGCATTTTAATGAACACACGTTTATAATCGAGTTGTATGGAAAAACTGTAATCCATTAACTTTCCCGCTTATGAAAGCTATATAATATTATAGTGAGCGTTTATCGATTATATGATGATCTGTTTTGTTGTTGATACTGTATATACTTTGAGAGGGTTGCCAGTTCAAGTCTTACTTGAGGTAAATGTTTGTATCGTACAGTCAATTTGTTGAAGATATTAGATATAATTTTTTTATTTGCGTTTGTGGGTATCAAATCTAGTTTTATGTACAAATTTGAACTTGAAAAAATAATTCGTTTACATGGAAAAAAAAAACATTTTTTCAACTTCACACTGTATCCCAGATTTGAAGATTTATTTTAACATTGCAGTTGGGATCAATTTTGATATTATATTCTGTAGATCCCAACATTATTTAAAAAATAAATAAAAATATATACATACTAATATATACATATGATTAAAAAATATCACTACGGTCAAGGCCAGTCACTACCATTTTCATAAGTAGATAAAATGGCTATAAGTGAAACGTAAACATTATAAGTAATTGGTTCAGAAACTTTAAAACTATACATTTTACGCTCTTTCCACGTAATCTGAGATTATTAATCTACAATGCTCATAGATTATACGATAACTTGAAAGCTTGTAACGAATTGGAACGATTATATCAGAATGATCTATTTAAGAAAAAACGTATTAAATTTAGACATGGTGAACTTTCTTGTTATAGTCAAAACCCTAATGTTATTTATGTACAACTAAAGTTTAGTGTCTTGTCACTCGATTCTTTTTTCCCTTACCGAAGTATAGCTTTGGAAATAAATTATCTGTAGATATTATTGAAAAAAACCTTTAAAAATTGCATATTTTAAATTAATGTTTTAGTTTACTTTTCTTTGGTTTCAGTTGAAATTTTCCATTTCAGTTAAGAAAATATTGTATTGAATTAATATGGTCAACGGTCATAGTATAAATAGATTCGGATATGTATATTTTTGAAGAAATATACCCTACCGATAGATACTATACCCTACGATATTATATCATTTCATTCCCCACTTTTGTTAGAAAGGATTAATTGTAGAACCCAATCCATTTTCCCACTTTATATTAAAAAAACATGATTTTCGTAATGATCGTCATTTCATTGAATACGGTGCCTTAAATTAAACTTTTTTAGTTTGCTATTTTCACGTTTTCTTTCTCGTGTATAGGTAAGGTGGATAGAGAGAACATATTGTTAAGACACTCCGTTAGTCATTTTCCACCCTAATTCAAGTAGTTTTACGTTGGATTCCCTAAATAGGAAGCCACACGACCCTAATATATTTAACCAGAGCGATGAAATGAAAATAATTAAAATATTACATTCCCTCGAGTGGGAACCGAACCCAATATCATCGAGTTTACAGACAAATGCTGTCCCACTGCACCACAAGTCTCATTCTAAACAAAAAATATATTGTGTTTATTGTCTTCGTTTCGAATAATTTTTGTGTATTTACTGTTACAGTTCACTGAATCGTAAAATTCCACAATTCTCGAATCTACTTTTGACAAGACATAATAATTTGCTATAACCACAAGAATGCTTGTAAACCAGTGATGTTAATGTACTATAACGCTATATACTGTTTGGTTTAGGTTAAGTTCCTGCGGCGTCGTTCGCGGGCCGTAGTCATATGAAAACCTTATTTTACTAATCTTACTTTATATTATAAATGTAAAAGTTTAAAGCGTGGATGTCTGTTACACTTTTACGCAGAAACTACAAAACAGATTTGGATGAATCTTTACAGTAATATAGCTTATACATCAAAATAATACATAGGCTTCAATTTATGTAAATATTTTATATATTTTGGTTATAATTTAACAAAAAGTTTAAGTGGGCGACACCATATTTGAATTACTAGTAATAAAAATTATGTTTATGATGCATTCTAAATGCCCCAAGTAAATATGACCGTCTATTATAATAGGCTTATTTTTCAATTCAAACTGTAGCGCGTTTAGCAAAACATAGATGTTGTTTTGCTATATATTAGTAGGTATAGATTTAAAGAAATAAATATTATTTCCTTAATTTAAATTTTCTTAATTTAAAAGGATTTAATGTATTAGAATAATATTTAATTTATCATTTTATATATCATAGCGCAAAGCCGTGAACAGTGTGCTTTATTTCACCAATTTTGGGAAAGTCAATTTATATATTATTTTAATGTACTAAACAATTTCTTTATTGTAATTTGAAGAAAACAATATTTTTGCAATTATAATTATAATCATTATTTACAATTTTAATATCCCGCCAATAAAATTTCGCTTATAGGAAGTTAAGTGGCGGTATCCATAGCTTTGGTTTGTTTCCAGAGCAACAAATTGAAAATAAAATATTCTCCCAAGTGGTAATCGAACTCACAACTGTCGCTTTTACAATAAAATGCTGTGTCCTGGTGCGCAACAACGGCGTTTTAGTTTAGCTATATATGTATATCAGTAAAATCACACCCAATACATTTTTTAAGTTTTTATTACATTCAAAACAATGCAAGATCTTAACTCGACTTACATGTAATAAACTAGATATTGTGAATATAGATGAAAGATAGACAGAGAGACCTTAATTTTAAGACAGTCTACTCTCTACGTTCTACGTTTTACGATACACTGCTTGAAGAATGAAACATTATGCTATTATCTTATCACCAAAACAAAAAATGAAGATGGAGTAGGAATCGGAACAGCACCACACCATCGCGTTGACAATGAATAAAAATACTAAGTTATTAAATTAATAAGGTTTCAGGTTTTTTGATATTTCTTCATAAAGTAGTCCCAATTTATTCACAGATAAATTTACTATGAATATATATTTTATTTCCAGGTACACTCATGTCAGTTGGACTTGGCGCTCTAGCTTTGCTTGCTGGTAAAGCCTTAATGACGGCGCTCATGTCACTCCTACTGTCTGCTGTTATCGGCCTGAAGTCTCTTACCAGCGGAGGAAAATCAACAACTTACGAAATCGTATCTAAACCTGTATATACTCATTCTCACTCTCACTCCACCGCCCACGAGGACGTCGGTGGTTATGGACATTCTGGGTACGGTAGGAATTTGAAGGCTAGAAGGCGTTAATATATTAAATATTGTTCAAAATAATTGTTAATTGAAAACCTCCGACACTAAAACCTCTATAAAGTAAACAAAAAACTAGAGAACTGATAATCTTCAAACTAAGAACACGGCTAAGAACACCCCAGAATAAGTCCGTCCGTTTAAGAGGTACGATGCCGCAGACAGACATGCAGGTACCCACATACATACCACGTCAAATTCTGTTGTTTTCGGGGGTTAAAAACAAAAAAATACATTCTAAATAGGATTGTGTTATTATGTTTTTATGTTTTGTGCATTTCTATTTATTACATTTTCATTTGTTTTGTGTAATTTATTTTGTATGAACGTTTGTGTGATTTATTTATTGTGTAAGTGTCTTTTTTTCTTATTTTATTTGTATTATATTATTTCATTTATTATATATAGATTTGTATTATTTTTGTATTTTACGTATTGCATTTATTTTTATTTATTTCATTTATAATTTATTCAAACGGCATTATTATATAATAAAATATGTACAAATCTCCAGCAAATAGAGTATGGTCGTGTGTTACGTTGTTAATTTATTTTATTTATTTTTAGTAATTAAGTCACATGCTTACTTTTCGCTCATATATTTTCAATAAATTTGAATATCCTTTCTTATGTTATTATATACTTATAATTAATTATATTAAATATATAAAACTATATGTGCTTTTTAAATATTTATATTTTTATAAAAAAAATATTACATCTTTGTAAAATGTTATTATTAATATATATTAAGTTATTTAAATAAAAAAGTGATGTAAATAAAATATGTACAATAATAATTTTAATACAATTTATATGAAATATATGTAATTATATATTATTTTATTATAGAGATCATATATATATATATATATATATATATATATATATATATATATATATATATTAACATAATATTATCTACCTCTTAATGTGATTTGCGACTGATATTTGTATTTATCTGCTGTTTGCACAATAAAATTTTAAATATATATATATTTGTTTTATTTCAAAACATTTTTTTTATTATAGTAGTTTGTAGAAACAAGCCTTAAGCTACCCTGACATTTACAGTATAATATTAAACCTATTACTATTAAATATTACAAGGTAATTAAGTAAAACATAGAGCTCATGGTGGATTTTTGGACAAAATATTTGGCAGTTTACAATGTCTTATTATGGACAAATTGTTAAAATAAATATGAATAACCGTTCCGTTATATAAATTGTTATTATGAGATAATGTATACATTATAATTTAAATACACAAAAAACTCTTGAGGCCAGTCGTGGCGCAGGCACAAAGTGTGACTGTAAACACGACTGGTTGTGGGTTCGATCCCCACTCGAGAAAATGAAATATTTATTTAAAATTATATTACCATTTCTTCGCTCTGGTGTAGAGACAAAGCGCGGCGTTGAGTTCCGCCACTCAGCACGCAATGCCTCCAGAATTCGGTGGAAAGTGAAGAACGGAGTGTCTCAGCACTAGTTCTCTGTGCCTACGCTGCTGTGTGCGGGATAAAATTTATTATATGGAGTAAATAAAAAAAAATATAACTTTATTTTAAAATGTAATGAATACAAAAATAATGTTATTAAACTGTAATATAAACCTAGTGATTAAACATTCCAATTTCAACATTTCTAAGAGAGACTCCACTGTTTTTATGAGACGAAGTATTTTAGTAAACAAACATTATTTGACATTTTACACTGTTTTCCTTAATTTTTCCTATAAGCTCACTAAAAAGGAAAAAAATATCGAATAAATATTATATAATTTATAAAAAAAAATACATGTATCTTTTAAATATCTTATTTTATGTTCTTTAATTACATTAAAATAATAAAAATTAAAACTGTTGTATATTATATTCTATTTATTCAAGACAGAGGGAACCTAGTATTAAGGCACTTCGTTTCTCACTTCCCGCCGAATTCGTGGGACAATTTAAACATTTCATTCCCTCGATTGCGATTCAAATAAAACCGACGCATACAACGTAATGTCAGAAGTCTATGTAGGTTTTATATAATATCTTCGAATTGCTTCAAAATATATATATATCATATATCTATAATGGCTACTAACTCCATGGCCTGCATTCTCTTAAACAATATTTTGTTCTTTTTTCCGCTAATGCATAGAGAAAGTAAGATTTCCTTCTTTTATAATCGCTACTAAACTATACATTATATTGATGATATCTTTATTTACTTTCATTATAATAACATACATTAATAAGTGGAGGAAATTTTATAATTTTAGTCTCGTGTAGCGGAAACGAATTTTACGCTTTTTCCGAATATTTTAATCAAGCGGAATTTGAAGACGTAGACTTCATATAGTAAATATTTTCGTGTTATATAAATATAAATATTTAGAGGCCAGTTGTGGCGCAGCGGCATGTAAAACGGTTTGTTAGTTCGATTTCCACTCGAGAAATGAGTGGCGGAACTCTACGCCGAGCTTGGCCTCGATACCAGAGCGAAGAAATTGAAATATAAATTTAAATAAATATTTCATTTCCTCGAGTAGAAATCGAACCCACAACCAGTTGCGTTTAAAGTCACAGTTTGTGCCTCTGCTGTCACCACGACTGGCAAAGACAGTTTAAAATTGCATTTAAAAGTAGGTACTAATATGTACTGTAAATCTCTACTTCTAATTACAATATTAAGTATTTAAATATTAGAAAAAAAAACATAATTTACAAAGATATCAAATATTTTTGGAATTCACTTTTAAAGTTTAAAATGAAACTTCAATCATTCCAAAATGTTAATCTTTTCACCCATGTTTTTCTTCTCTTCATGGGTAGACAGAAAGAACCTATTGTGCGTAGCGTACGGGGCATCTGGTAAATTATCAGAGCTTCACGCTGTAAACCGAATATGACAGAGTAGGTAGAGAGAACCTTTTGTTTTTTATGGCTCGGAAAGACCGTTAACTCCTATAAGTGGAAATCGAACCCACAAGTAACGTATTTACAGTCAAACGCTATGCTGATGCGCCTCGGCGACTGTTAGGTGTTAGGTGTTATGATATTTATCTTACGTTCTTTTTTAGTTTGTCGTAAATTATATTTTGTATACAGTATGTATACTAAAATAATGTATGTATACTAAAATCACGAAAAGTTCACTTCAAATATATGAAATCAGCATGTATTTTTAGTACATACGAGCACATACGCACCTTTAAACATACATTGCGCTAAATTTAAATATTATATTTTTCATGATTGATGTTGATGAGAAATGAAAAATACTATTTCTCATATAACTCACCTTTTTACAAATAAGTAAAAATAAAATAAAATTATCACTAAATTTGATCTTTAATTTTCGTAATGACTGTATTTTCTGTCGTCCTAATCCTAATAAATATATGATTTCTTTCTCTTGTAAAATCAAATTAAAATCAGCTTCACGCGTTATCCCGCACGCAGCAGGGTAGGCAGAGAGAACCTACTGTTAGGACACTCCGTTCCGAACTTTCTTCAAGTTCTGGAGGCATTTCTTGTTGAGTGGCGGAACTCAACGTCGCCCTTTGCTTCTATACCAAAGCAAAGAAATGAAAATAGAAATTTAAATAAATATCTCATTTCCTCGAGTACGGATCGAACCCACAGTCAATCGGTTTTATAGGCACACTTTGTGCCCCTGCGCCACAACTGGCCTTTCTCTCTTGTAATTTTTATATGTAGCATATAATTGGTCCAATGCGTTATCTGTACCTCACAAGCCATTACAAATCGATAAAAATTATCTAAGAGAAATTTCCAACTTTTCCATTACCGAACTACAGCCGTTTGAAAGTATCTTTCGCCTCAACAATACTTTGTTCATGTTTGTTCTTTTTAACTCTTCAAGCTTAGTTGCTTACTTTTTATTTAAGAATGGTATAAAACTAATACCGATTGTATCTAAACTATCAGTTCAGTGTTGTCTTCCAAAGCAATGTTTCTTGGTTGCCTGTAAGTGATAAAGATTATATTAAACCGGTGTAGTGATAGTGTCATCATGTTCAAAAAAAATGTGATAGTGATTTCAACAGTGATATTGTGCTTTATACAACAACTCCATGGCTCTATTGATGGAACTGAAAGTAACGTGGTAGCAGAGGAAACAAAAAATGCATCAAACACTGATAGAACTGGCAGATCACTGCATAAAGAATGCAACAGCAGTCTCAGTGCGAAATGTTTGAAGATCCATGTTCTTTCCTTTTTAGAAGATATAAGCTCTCGCGACGAGCTGCAACTGTTTCCAGGACTTAGTATTGTGAAGGAAAACCAAACAAATATTACAAGTCCCGAGGCTATGGCTGCGGAACTCTCTCGTCAGTTCCCAGGAAAACCAGATGAGAAGCTCAATAGATTCCTTTTGTACCGTTTGCAAAGCTACTTAGATGGGCATTCATTGAGATATAAATTGTTGGATTCAGAAACTTCGAAAGACGCCTTGAATATGGCCAAAGGTGATACAGAATCTGTGGGAAGGAAGAGTGGAGGCGGCTTCGGCGGTGGTAAAGGTGACAAAGGTGGCGGCACTGGTGCGCTCCTCGCCGCTGCATTGATGATGAAAGGTATATAAACTAAAATATTTCACATTATAAAATAAGTTATATTTGAATAATGTTGTAAAACATTATGTATTACAGAAATATTTAAATTATTGGTACTAACGATGATTATCATTTCTTTACAGGTACTTTGGCAGCAGCGGCTCTTGGAGCTTTAGCACTACTAGCTGGAAAAGCTTTGATGACTGCATTAATGTCTCTTCTTCTATCTGCACTCGTCGGACTCAAAGGTCATGGTGGCCATAAGTCCACAACATATGAAATTATCACTAAGCCTGAAGTTTCCCATCATCATTCTCATAGTCACGAAGAGCACCACGAACACGAGCATGGGCACCACGGCGGTTACAGGCGGGCTTACGACACAAACTACGACAATAACTATAACAGTTATATGCCTTATGAAACAACCAGTTAATACCCAAAAATAACTTATTTTATTAATAAAGAATTTCGTTAAATTTTATTTATTTTAAAACTTTCATAGTAAAGTTGTATTATTTTGCATTGTACAATATTATAACTAGTTGTATAGTTATTTATTCACTTAATTTATTTAACTTATTCTAATCTAAGTTGTTATTTTTTTTATTATTTTTGCAGTATTATGTGTGTAGTGTTAAAGTTATTTTAATTTATATATGTACATTAACGCATTCTTCAATTGCTTCTATACTATCGTTTTTTGTATATTTCCTAAATATTTTACTTTATACTTTTTGATTTGCGTTGCACAGTTCATTATCTCTTATAACCCACCGTTACTCGCTTATTTTCTCTTTAACTCATATTTTTTTAGTTTTTTTCTTAATTTCCTATACATTTTAAATATCTTTAAAGGCAGTATGTATAGCTGTGATACTTTGTATTCTATTTATTTATACTTGAAAAGTATTTTAAATATTATTTAATTTTCCGTGAGCTCTTATTTTATATGGGACCAAATGTTCTTTTTAGTATTTTATTAAACTTGTAAATTACTTTAATGTTGTTTTATAGATTATAAAATGTTGTTTACATTTATTTGTTATCAACGTATGTGGTTTTATATAGTAAAGTCTTTCGTTATACACAGTACCAAAAAACTACCATTTTCTCTTTATAAAACTTACGTCAGCATATTACATAAGACTCAATTGTGTTTAAATTGCATTTATTAATTATTTATTAATAAAAAATAGTATAAAAATTAATAATAAACTTAGTTCTTTTATTATTAATCCCTTAAAAGTCACTATACAACTATTCCATTCAACATCCGCTTTGCGGTTTAACGATTTGTAGGCGTTTATTTAATCTCTATACTACCATATTTATTCTACTTTACACTAAGTGATTTCTTTTGCATTTATTTATATTTTTTTAAATCGCATATATTTTTTTTATAATATAAGGAATCTCTACAAAATAAATTTTTGAAGATTTTTTTTTATTATCTTACTGATTTATATAAAATATTATAATTATATACATTTATAACTATACATAAAAGCTATATTTTTTTATTAGACCTAGAATATGTCATATAAATATATTAAGAGAATTAAATTAAATAATATTAAGAGAATATTCGTGTGAGATAAAAGTATATACATTTTTTAGATTCACACTGTATCTCGCAAATAGGAGGGTAGGCTTAGGGAACCTAGTGTCAACACTCCGTTCAAAACTTTCCGCGGAATTCCTGAGGTTTAGCGTGTTCAAACTCAACGTCTTGCGTTTTGCCCAGTTACCAGTGCCAGGACGGGAAAAGATTAAATATTTCTTTCCCCCGAGTGGTAATCGAACCCACCACCCCTTGTTCTCCTGCGCTACATTGGCGAATATTCGGAATTTGAATGTACAAGATATAAGTATCTTTAATCTAATAAAACAAGTACCTTCCTTTCCTGCACCCATTTGATGATACTTATATACGAATAAGTAAAAAAAAAGAAAAATATTTACTTATAATCCGTCAAGCTTTCCTCCGTACTTCCAACCACAATGAACACTCATTGATAACAAGAAAATTACATGTTTTCACCAAAACCCCTCGACCTAAAGCCCTAAAAACATAATAAAATAAATAACGTTAGCTTAGTGCCAGATTTTTCATTTGTTTATCATACTTTACGCGAAATGGCTTCCAAGGCCTTTTTACTACTTGCTTCTATATCTACAGTATATACTGTAGAACTAAGAGATAATAATTATTTTCATAGTGAAAAAGGAGAGAATATTTCCGTAACAGAAAGTGATCCAGATAAAGTTTTTGATAATGTCTATACAGAATGTTTTTCCCAACTTTCTTTCGTTTGCCTGCAAAAGAAAACTCTTTTGTATTTGAAGGAGATTAATCGTTTAAACGAAATATCAGTTATTGGAGAGTATGTGAAATTTGGTAAGATTTTAGTTATTTTTTCGATTTATTTAATATTTTAAGATTTTAGTTATTTTTTGACTTAGTTATTATGAAGTAATTATTATTCCCGAAAGAAAAGCAAATATCATTATTTACCTATAACTTATAATATAACATTGGTTGAAAGCTATTTAATATTTATTTCTTTTTTTAATACTCAATCATCTTTATATTATTTATTAATAGCAGTATTTAGTGCTAAGGCATAAATTTGTATTAATCTATAATGATTACAATACATTACAGTAAAGCTCAATTCAACTGGCGTCCAAACAGAAGAAGACGAATATTCCTCACAAAGTACAGACGAGCTTTCGTATATGATTGACAAAGCTGTTGACAATTTCTTAAACAGCCATCTTATCAGATTTCGAGCTATGGGTAAAGATGTAATGGTGCCTAATAAAGGTGTGTATAAAATTATATATAATGTATTTAGTGTTCTTTCCACTGCTATCAGCTACGGCTTACAACAGTAAACTTCAAATAAATATAAAATTATATTTATTTTATATCAAATTACAAAAACATATTTATTATTACAATAAGAGGATGTAATATATCAATAGAAATTAAATAAATTTGTAAATTTCAATTGATCATCACATTAATTGCTAAAGCTTCTGAACATTCTTCTCCATATGGAACAACAGAATCTTTCAAAAGAATGCTTCTTGTTTAATATTAGTTTGTAATCTTCTCTTAGTAGCTGAATTTGATTACAAAACGTAATGGCGCTGCCAAACTTGCAATATACAGGATACAGTGTGAAGCTAAATAAAAAGAAATTAAATGTTTTTTTATTATTAATTATTGCAGTGGAAGAATTCGTTGGTAGAAAAAAACGTAAAGGAGGAGGCGGCGGAGGTGGCGACGGTGGCAAGAAGAAAATGATGATGATCGTCATGATGTGTATGAAGATGAAACTAATGATGGTTTGTTAATGATCATTATTTACCTCTTCATTACTGTCAATTATGCGAGAGGACTAATTGACTTATAGATAATGTGCATTACTGTAGATTGCTACAGTAGTGTATGTAAAAATAAAAAAATCCGCTTCATGCTGTATCCCGCACACAGCAGGGTTGGCAGAGAGAACCTAGTATTAAGACACTCCATTCCCCACGTTCCGCCGAATTCTGGAAGAAGAAGCAAAGCTCGGCGTTGAGTTTCGCCCCTCAACACGCGGAGCCTCCAGAATTGAACGGAAACTAATTTGATACAGCGTGATTTGATTTATTTTAACAAATTTAAAATATATTATTCAATCTATATATAATAAGACATTAAAAATATTTTGTCTGTACATTTAGTAATTTTGACTGAAATGGATAGAGGGACACTTAAAAAGTATAATAGAAAGCAAAAAGATTTTTTTTTAATTTCTTGTCTGTCTGTCTGTCTGTCGATATTTTTATCCACATTTTTCTCAGCAAGTACTGAACCGATTTACTTGAAAATTTCACCAATTACTTTGTTTTAACTCAACTTAACTACTAAAGTTTGGTTATCATAATTGTTTTTACATACCATACATACAATTGTGGTTATCGTCATTTGAATGAACTCAAGGCATTAGTTTGCCTGCGAATGTTATATAGCAATCTCGCTAGTAAGATTCTTGGCTAAAGAATGACATTCTGGGTTATACTTTTGAAGCACTATTATATAATATTTTATACAATAAAGTAAACAAAATTGAATTGTTAGTGGAGATTACCTTCATAAATCATAACAGTTAAAGTTTAAGTCTTAATTCAACACAGAGATAAAGAACGGTCTTGAAAGAAATATCAAGAAAATACAAAGATTTTTTGGTTGGTGCGTTGTGTTTGGTGGTGACTGTAAAACCGACTGGTTGTGGGTTCGATCCAAACTCGGGGAAATGAAATATATACTTAAATTTATATTTCCATTTTCTTCGCCCTGATGTCGAGGTTAAGCGCGGCGTTGAGTTCTGCCACTCAACACGCAATGCCTCCAGAATCCGGCAGAAAGTGGGGAACTGGTGTCTTAACACTAGGTTCCCTCTGCCTACCCTGCTGTGTGCGGGATACAGCGTGAAGCTGATTTATTTGATTTATTTTTATATTAAGAATCCTACAAATCAATCATTTAACTGTTAAGGCTTAAGGCTGTTAGGTCTAATCCTACAAATCAATCATTTAACTGGTAAGGTTTAAGGCTGTTTCTGAATAAGTAAATTAAATGATTCACTGACATCAGCACATTTAACAGAGTATATTATATAGGTAAAAGGAACATAAAGTTACAAAAATATATACGTGTAATAAATAATTAGCTTTATGTATATTATATAAATATCAAATATCAACAATTTTTTTATTTAAATCAATCTAAAATTCTTTGACGATAATGTCGTAAAAAAATCATATTAGAAGTCATTATAGTTTTCAATCAATTGTGTTTATTAAATCAATAATCATGTATTTTAAGCGGGCGAAGCCGTCGGCGAGCCGCTAGTTTATAATATTCCAGAAAATAACTTTAATTTGTCATCAAAATACTTTCTCGAATATGCAAAACAATTAAATATTAAATAAAAAATGTAAAAAAATCATATTTTTAGATGTTACCGGCAATGATGGGTATGATGGGCATGATGTCGTTCAAAGGCATGATGTTCAGCATAATGTCGTTTGTGATATCTAAGGTGGGTACCTCGTTATTTTTTTTTTTATATATTTTAGATAACAACATAAAGAACGGCGTTGGCGGCGGCGAAAACTCAACACGCAATGTCTCAAAACTTGGATGGTGTATCATTAGGATTTCTCTGCTTACTTAAAATAATATTATTATTTGTACGTAAGGAAAACTTATATATACATAAAAAAAATTGTAACTGATCGCTGTCCGTACGTGGAAAATACATGCTAAAAACTTTTATAGCATTTATTAATGTAAACCCCGAATAATATTTTTTTAATTTTTTGTCTGCTTTTCTGCGCGTCCGTCTACGTTAATCTTACAAACGGGCTAACCGATTTAAATGTAATTTTAACTACTATATTGTTATTTATGTGTTTAGGTAAATTTTCTGAACATTTACTGATTTTTTTATTTTAATGAGTTCTTCAATTAAAAAGTTATATCAATTTACATGTACATATTTAGTTCCATTAAATTGCATTAACAAAACGAAAATAATTCAGATTATTAGATAAATAATTTTATTGTACAAGTACAGTGCGGGCGAAGCCGCGAGCGGGTTGCTAGTTAATTTTAATTTTTTTTTTCAGATGATGCTTTTAATGAAGATTTTGGAAAAGAAAAGTGGGGGTGGCGGTGGAGGTGGAGGTGGAGGTTGGGATGGGGTAAGAATATTATTATTCAGTTTCACGCTGTATCCTGCGCACAGCAGGGTAGGCAGAGGGTACCTAGTGTTGAGACACTCCGTTCCCACATCCCGCCGAATTCTGGAGGCATTGCGTGTTGAGTGGCGGAACTCAACGCCGCGCTTTGCCTAGACGCCAGAGCGAAGAAATGAAAATAAAAATTTTAATAAATATTTCATTTCCTCTAGTGGGGATCGAACCCACAACCCGTTGCATTTACAGTCACACTTTGTGAAAATAAATCATCGCCGCTTATTTATAACCATTTTACACAAAAGATATAGAAGAAAAAGTATTTTTGGGGGCATTTATCAATGTGAAAGAACTCAAAACAATGATTTTTAAAAACTTTGTCGTATATTCAAATATCAGAAAAGACTAGTTTTCACTATTATGATTAAATTCTTTAATCTTCTTCTTCTCTTAATTCAAAATTTAGTATTAGTTTTATTTCAATCGTATAAATAAATTATTACATAAATTAAAACTTATATCGTTTGGCTAAATTACGGTAGAATATCTGTTTTAATGAATTGGTGGGAACTTTGGTTTTCGATGTACAAAATACTTGGTCTTAGAAAATTATAAAGCTTTTCGAAAGAACTTGAAAGCGATTCAAATAAACAAATAAATAATTTTATAGTTCAAGAGAATGTCGCTGCGGGGAGGTCACTAAACTGTGTTTAAATAACAAATTTTAATAATGCATAAGAACAAAGTCCTTTGAAATTTATTTAAATCATAAAAAAGAATAAAAGATATTTGCAAGTTTTCAGGCATCTCCAACGAAAACAAATGGATTTTTAATCATTTGATTAAGTGATTGATTGATTAATAAAAGTGAAGCTAATGACACATGCATACATATATATTTTTTGACTTATTTTTTTTCCTCCAGGGATGGGCGGCTGGCGGAGGTGGTGGTGGTGCATGGATGCCAGCAGGTATAGTACCAATGTCTATCTGAACTATAAATATTCTGAAATTAGTACTAAAAAAATGAAATTAGCAATCAATACAGAGGGAATATATTGACAAATTGTAAAGTTCATTTTTTTACTTCTGATCATTCAATATTTATATACCCAACCCATAACTATAATAACATTATGAGGTTGTGGGACTCAATCTGACTGTAAACAAGATGGTTGCACGTTGATTCCTACTAAGCGGAATGAAGTATTTTTTTTTTCACGTTTTGGTAACAAGACAAACAAAACGTTTTTACTATTAAATTCATATTTATATATTATATGAATCTATCTAATTTTATTAATGTAGGTGGACAAGACTACGGAGGAGGCGGATACGACGCAAATGGGCAGTGGCAAAGCCGTTCTATCATAGAAAACAAAAATGCACTCAGAAATGAACCCATTATAACCTACGTTAAGCCAACAATTAGATATAAAAACAAAGATATGAAAAAACTTGAGAATGTAAAAATTTCTAAAGCAAAATCACGCAAAAAAAGAGGTTTAATTGACGTTTTACATAATGCTTATATATATTGGAGCAATAAAGTTATGGGAATAAATCGTAGAAAACACCAAAATCAAAATAATTCAAAATATAAAATAATAAATGGAATTAAATATGTCTATTATCCTATTAAAAACGTTAACAAAATAAGAATTCCTAAAGAAATAACACAAAATGAAGTATCAAATGAACAAAAAGCTGTAATTATTGATGATTTCAATAAGGGGGAAATAATAGAAGGTCCATTTGAAGGGAAAATGATGAAGAAATTGAAGAATATTAAAGAAACAAGTGATGTGATGGAGAATAATCCGTGGCAATGACTATTTTACATAGTGAAGTTTTACATTTTGGAGAATATCGTTTCTCCGGACTTTAAGTCTTTTATTTTTTTATAAAGTGTATGTATTAAAATGTTTGTTGATATATTTTTGTTTAATATTAAAGTTCATTATTATTGATTAAATGGTATTTTTTTACAACGATTTTTTTTATTTTCAAATGAATTTATTAAAAAGTATATCCACCTATTATTTATGCTTCACCATAAGTTTTATGCCTAATATAAGGGCATATAATATCAATAATTTTAGCAGTTATTTTTTGTGCGTGCATTGTCTTGTATGTAAATATTAAATATTTCTTTCCTCCGAGTGGGAATCGAACTCACGATTGTAACGTTTACAGGCATATGCTTGTGCCCCTGCGCAATGAAGGTGTCATTATTTAAATGAACTCTTATTTATATCTTTATACTTTGACTAAATTTAACCACAGTTATATCACAGCTTAAGAACTTTTAAGCAAATTGTCTAATCATGATTAGTTTTTGGTTAAAGCAAGCTTAAATTTCTATGTGTAATATGTGTAAATAAATTTGGTTTTAATTCTATAGAAACGTACATATAAAAAGTATATTATCCCAATACAGCGCCATCTATTCGAAATATCGAGTACTACATAGAACAAAAATAATAGTGACAACTTAAGTTGTTCTTCCGCTAGTTGCTATGTTACGACGTTATATTAGAAACCGGGGATTTTTGTCATTTTTATTATATAAAATAAAACTTTTAGTATAATATTTTTATTTTATTTAATTATCACATTATTTATTATTCAAATTGTGTCTATATTTTGTTTAAGAAATCAAGAAAAAAATATTATTTCTTAACGCCATCTATAGCTTGAGCTCACGTTACATAATACCATAGCCAAGCTTTTCTTGTACAGAGTAAATAGATGCCGCTTTCAATTATAAAAGTAATTTTAAATTATAAGTGAAAGGTATTTTAACAATATAATATAAGTCATAATGTATTTTTATATTGTTTAAAAATTGTTTAACAACTAAACTTTGCAAAACAAAAGATTTTTTACTATTTATATTATTATCTAATTTATTTTCAAACTGTCTTGTCAATGGTTAGCTTGTGAACAACGAAATGTCTTGAAACTGATTAATTTTTTTTCTACCCTACGGCAAAAATAATTAAATTTTAAAAGTAAAATACGTCCTATTAATTATTTTATAATTTGGAATTTATAGTATCATCCGATATGGTCTAGTGGCTAGGATACCTGGCTCTCACCCAGGAGGCTCGGGTTCGATTCCCGGTATCGGAATTAACTTTTTTTGACTTAATTTTTTGTCCCAAATTAATTCATATATTTTTATTTGCCGTTAGATTTAGATTTTTAGATATTTTAAATTGTTAGTAAAGTTATTTTTTTTCAATAAACTAAGCCAAAACAACAAAATCAATATTTTTAATATAAATAATGTAAAACACACACTTTAATTTTATTACTGTCCTTCCTATTAAACTCTTCTTAATAAAAGTCAGCTGGGTCATTTGAGTGCAGGCGAACAAAGAATGTAGATTCAAATATAGTAGGTTATAGTGCATTAACGAAATTAAATCTTCCCCCTAAAAAGCCGCCTGCTAAAAAGCCGCCTGTTTCCCAGCCCGCTCGTCGATTGTAAGCCGAGGTTCGAGCCCCGCAGGGGGCGCCCTTACAGTCGTCGACTCCTCTCAAGCAGCCAGGTAGTGCTTGCTTTTCTTCTGGGACAGAGTACCCTCTTCCCTACCCACCCGGTGTCGCTGTAAAGGCCAATAGGGCTAACAGCAATTACCTCAAGTTCGAAAAAAAAAAAAGCCGCCTGCTAAAAAGTGCAGTTTCATTTATTAAAAAAAACATCTGTCTGATTGACGAGATGGTTGCCGGTTTATATTTATATTATTTTTTTTTTATTTGCAAGGCTCGGCGTTGAGATCCGCTACTCAACAGGCAAAACCTCCAGAATACCGTGTGGGGGCATAGTGCCGAACACTATGTCCCTAATGTCTTACCTTGTTATGTGGAAAAAATAGTGACGCTGGGTGTTTATTTATGTACTTTTACATTTGTAATGTTTTCATTTCTTCGTTCTGATGTAGAAGCAAAGCGCGGCGATGAGTTCCACTCAGTGTTACCATTTTTTTTTATTCTAGAGAAAAGCGAGTCGTTTAAAAGCTAACTTACAATATTTAAAAAAAAAAAAGCGAATTATTTCATCAAAAGCGAGACAAAAAGAAATTCAAATCAGTATTTAATTTACAAATTACTCATTTATTTGAGGTAACAGCATATAGCATTATTTCTATGAAATTATTACTAATTAAATAAAAAAATAACGTAATTAAATGCCAGCAATGGCAACACACATGGGCAGACTCGACCGGATCATTACCACCCCCGGCATATAAAACCGGCGTGAAGTAGTGGCTTTATGCCACTTCGTTTCGCATCAGGTCATGCCGGGCTCCGGAGCCCAACCCACCTTACAGGCAGGCAACGCACCTGCAGCTCCTCTGGTGTTGCACGGGGTCGTGGGCGGCGGTCATCACTTACCATCAGGTGACCCGCACGCTCGTTTGCCTTGTCTTTTCCATAAAAAAAAATGATTTCTCACAGTACGTGGAATCATCCGTAAAAAGGAGGTCTATGTTTGTCTGTCCGAACAGTGGAAACGGAATTTTGAGAGGCAATCCCATTAAACGGGACGTCTGCAAACGCTTGCGTCCGCAACCACCACTCAACTTGTAATGTCACAAATAAGAATAACTAGGAAAATGGGGTAGCTACCCATCTATGCGAGAAAAAGTAGGATTTTCCATAAGTTTTCCATAAACAGTTTTTCTTTAAAACTGTTATCGCGTCTATTCCTAATATGCTATTTTTTTCTTATGTTAATAGTCTACATAAAGTAATTCATTTAATATATGTATATTATATTTATATATATATATATATATATATATATATATATATATATATATATATCATATAACAAAATTTTGTGCACATTACACTCATTCAAGAAGCTCGTTATTTTAATTAGTTTTTGAATAACTGTTCTGTTATAACTTATCTGATTTTTACTGTTAATATAATATATTTAAATAAAGCTATTTTGAATATAAATAGGAGCGTACAATTTTAATCGACATTTTGACTCTTTTAACAAGTATCTATCTTATCTTTTTCAATATGATGTTTCGTTGCATATACAACAAGAAGAATCTAGTGTTCAGACTCTCTGTTCTTCTCTTTCAACCTTTGCCATTGTGTCAGAGCAGGGAAATTAAAACTATTCCCTCATCCAACACTCACGTTTCTGTCACTCAGTCGGCTTCTGTATATCACAATTGCCTCAACGATCAGATTTTAGCATCACACTGTATCTCGCTTATAGTACAGTAGGCAGAAGGTACTCGAGAACCTATCGTAAGGACCGTTACTATTAAGACACTTCAGTTCCCATTTACCGCCGAATTCTGGAGACATTACGTGTTGAATGGCGGAACTCAACGCCGTCCTTTATTTATTTTTAAACGAAAAAGATGTCACCTTATTGTTTAATTTTCTTTATGATTACGCTGAAACTTATTACAAATATTTATACGTCACTCTTTTCTCTGTCCCTTATAGCTAGCCCCTTATAAAAAAATAAGAAGATTTTTTTTAAGTATTTTCCTTAAATTAAAAAAAATCTGTATGTCAAGGACATATATAAGTAGAATTTATATAAAAGTTAATATAAAGAAAATATAATTTTTCTATGACTAGTGACCGACAACATTCGCCGCCACGACCGCCTGGTGTTGCGTACCATGAACTTTAGTTTAAGCTTCGATTATGTATTTTTATTATATTTCGTGTCTTAATATATATAAAAAAAAGCTTTAAGCTGTATCTCGTATTCAGCAGGGTAGGCAGAGGGAACCTAGTGTTAAGACAACCCGTTCCCTACTTTCCGTCGAATTCTAGAGGCATTGCGTGTTAAGTAGCAAAACTCAACGCCGCGCTTTGCCTCGACACCAGAGCGAAGAAATGGAAATATAAATTTTAAATAAATATTTAATTTCCTCGAGTGGGGATCAAACCCACAGCCAGTCGGTTTACAGTCACACTATAATATTCATAATGAAATATTTAATATTTAAAATCAAATCATTTTATATTTAATTTATTTTATAAACAATTATAGAAAAATACAGTACCTTTTATTAATCTATTGCCAAACGGCTACAGACTTATCACTATTATGCGCTTATTAGTTCAAAGTAATTTAACATTTTATAAATAGGAAATTTTGTCTAGTCTGTCTAGTGGACTTAAAAATAGGAAATTTTATTGAAATATTTTTATTATTTTCACATATCTCTCCTGGTAAAACAAAAAAGTTTTTAATAATTTCATACAATTATAAGATATTTAAATAATTCATATTAGAGAATAAACAATGTTATTTATAAAGGCAAAGTGATATGTGCGTAACTGGCACTCGGAACGCTATAATCAAAGAACTATACCATACTATGTAAGACTATCTGATGTATATATATAATTATATATATTTACACCCTGGAAACTAATGTTAAAAAATTGCGTGACGATCAGCGAAACTCAACGCCGCACTTTGCCTTATAAAAAGAGATAAAAAATTATGAAATGCGTTCCTGCTATTGTAAAGCGAACCCACTACCGAAGCAGTTACAATCTGATGCCGTTGCACTGCTTCAATTTATTTTGTTTCAGTTATTAAGTAAACCAAAGATTACCCGTAACCTGAGATTAACTATAGCATGACACTGGCTTCGGATTTGCGGTCAAAGACCCAGATCTTCACCTTGCTCTTGAACATGGTTTGGCAAACCACGACCGTAGGGATGTTTGTAAATAATATCGATAAAATAGAAAAATGTTTTGAATTTAACATATTACAAGAACAAAGACAAGAAAATTCTAGTAAATAAACATAATTCTCTTCGTTTTATCCCTTTAGTCAATTAAAAGACTTAAAAGACATTTAATCACTATATGGCAGAACTTAACACCTAACAAATATACTTGCTATATTTTGTATAGTATTATTTTATTTCCATTATATCAATATGCTTCAGTGTAGCATAATAACATTATTTAACGTAGTAGTATTTTTTTATATATTTTTCCTATATCAACAGAGCATGCAGAAAGAACTTACTCTGTATATGTAACTCTACTTTTCTAGATTGCTCATTGAGTAGGAAGGCAATAGTCATGTGTAAACGATTGATAATATGTGGATATATTTTTTTACAACTAAAATTTGAGATTTACAACTAACATTTGAGATATTGAGAGAGAATTGATTTCTCATCGTTTACATAGCCAGTCGTGGCACAGTCACATAGTGTGACTATACTGGTTGGAGGTTCGATGTCCACTCGAGCAAATGTAACTCTTAGCACTAGGTTCCCTCTGCTTACCCTGCTATCTGCAAGATACAGCTTGATGCTGATTTTTATTCATTTTATAAAAAAACGTGAAGCTAAAAAAATATTAAAATCACCTTCCACTGTCATACTTAGGAATTGTGCTTATTAAATGGATAAGTTCTTTATTTTTATTTCCACAGTCTGGCTAGACACATAATAACTTGGATTTCCACCACCCAACTTGTAATTTAGATAAATACAGACAGACATGGAGATTAAAGTGTTATAACTCTATCTTATTTCTAAATACTCCACAAAGCGCAATATACGTGAAGGAGCAAAATATACACTCCATAAAATATCATCGATATCGACACTTTCCCTTCTCCAAACCACATCTCAGATGTAAGAAGTACCTCTCACTAAAGCTATCGCTTAGTAGTCTCTTACAACGCGTGTGTGTATGTCGTGTTACTTGTACAAAGGCTAATTTAACCGGATTTACTGGAATGCGGTAAGTTTTCAATAATTTTTACCAAAAATGAAAGTTTAAAGCTTCATAGTGAAAGCTTATAAATATTAAATATTAAGTTCATTAAATATTTAATGATTTTCATAGAAAAAAATCAATAAAAAGTGTCATATTTGATAGTTTTTAATAGAGTTATTACAAATGTGAAAATTGTTAAAGTAAGAGTTTGCTTTTTTTGTTATTTTACACTATTATTATTAAGTCTCGCGTGTCTGTGCATGTTATAAGAATAAATTATTTTTGTTGTTTCGTCAACACGCTATACTTAGAGAAGCTATTGAAATTTTTAATACATTACTATGTTCTTACAGAAGTAAGATAATAAAAAATTAATTATAAAAGAAAAGACTTTTATTGACTTTTGGTTAAATATTTAGATGCCTAACTCAACGGGACATTATCTACGCGGGATTTGAACTCACGACTAGCTCTTAAACAATGTGACATTTAATTATAATATGTTTTTAATTTCTTATGAACAGTTAGTATTGTAGAGTATTCGTAGGTCACGCAAAGGTAAGTTCACGAAGTAAAAAAGGCCACGATGGCATGAAATAAACACTTTAATAAAAACAAAACAAGAATGTGTAAATCTATATATATAAAAGAACTTGTGCTGACTGACTGAGATAAGGCGCACGCAGAGCCGTAACCGCTGATGGTAGAAACGTGAAATTTGGGCAGATGTTTATTTTCATATTCTGGACATCCACTAATTTTTCAAAATCCCTTCGATTTTGAAAAATTTTAACCCTAAAGGGATGAAATAGGGGTTGAAAGTTTGTATGGATTTTTTTTTAATTGTATGGATTATTCTTAATTTCCAACAATTTTAACTGAAGGTGGACTTATTTCTTATCTTAATCGACATTTGCGTCTTCGATATGATGATAGAGGCCAGTCGTGGCGCAGGGGCACAAAGTATAAACGCGACAGGTTGTCGATTCCCACTCGAAGGAATGAAACATTTTATATTTTCCTTTCTTCGCCCTGGTCAAGGAAGATTACGGCGTTGAGTTCCGACACTTAACACGCAATGCCTCCAGAATTCAGCGGACGGACTTCGACGAAACGGAGTGTCTTAACACTTGATTCCACCTACCCTGCTGTATACGGGACAAGGAGCGTGATGCTTAAAAAATGTGGTAGTTACGGGGATTGAAATTTGATCCCGCATACTAACAGCAGGGTAGGCAAAGAAAGTTCTCGAGACACTGCACTGCATTTATTGTATGTATACTATTCATAGAAGGTACAAAGGCATCTGTCTATATACAGTACCACTCACGGCTTTGCTCGCATACCATTTATAATTGGTTTATTATGCTGCATTTTCCATAAGACAATCAATATAAATTAAATAATTCATATAATTTATACATTCAATAATTTTGAGAAAATGCAAGCACTACATAAACATGTAGTGCGAGGACGAAATCGCCGACAAGATCGCCCCCCGCTGGACTCGTGTCTGCTTGTTTGCCGCCGTAAACGGAGAGTTGAATTATTTAAAATTTACATTTTCTCAAAAAGTATACGAATCCTTGTTGATGGAATAACTTTCGCTTGTAAATTTCAATATCTTTATCAAATAAAAAACGTTGAAATATGACCTTGCAATTTTCAATTATTATTTTGTCACAAAATATCTTATTGTGGAGGCCCGTCGTGGCGCAGCGGCACGAAGTGTGACTGCAAAACCGACTGGTTGTGGGTTCGATCCTCACTCGAGGAGATGAAATATTTACTTAAATTTATATTTCCATTTTCTTCGCTCTGGTATCGAGGTTAACCGCGGCGTTGAGTTCTGCCACTCAACACGCAATGCCTCCAGAATTCGGCAGAAAGTGGGGAACGGAGTGTCTTAACACTAGGTTCCTTCTGCCTACCCAGCTGTGTGCGAGATACAGCGTGAAGCTAATTTAATTTAATTTAATTTTTATTTAATATCTTATTGTGACTTATTTATAAGAGATAGATATACCGTATCACGGACTTTTTAGAACTAATAAAATAGAACACTTCTTTCATACAATATACTCACATATATTTTACTATATTTGCAGCGCACTCGCTTCAAGCAATTCGATGGTGTTCATTATTATTGTTATTTCGTTATTTAAGGCTAACTAATACGTACACCATAATATTATATAGCTAGCCTATAGCACTTCTAAAAAACGTAGCTTTCATACAAAATCAAAAATAAGTAAATCGGACCAGTAGATCCAAAGATCGTTTAAACTAACAAACAAACAAACTCTTCAGCTTTATTATATTAGTATAGATACTATAAATAAAAAAATAAAAAAAACCAGCCAAATGTGGTTTGGACTCGCACTTGTGAGTAGACACATTTTAGCACTTTGAAAGTGTCCTTTTCTTGAGATGACTGACTTTGAAAAAGAAATGGTTTTAGAAACCTCAATGACATTTTTAAAGACCTATCTATAGGCACCTCCCACAGGTTTGATGAATTTTTATTTTAGTTTCAGTTCCGTGTATGGGGAGCCCCTTTTAATATATTTTTTTTATATTTTTAAAAATCGTAAATCGGTTAACAGATTCTTACCTTTACCTTACCTACTAAATTTCTATTATATAATTATTGTCCTAATAGTTTCGGATTAAAGTGTCTGTAACTTACGGACGGACGGACAGACAGACATGAAGAATTTATAAGGGTTCCGTTTTAACCATTCGGCTACGGAACTCCAAGAACGTGATTAAAAATTATATAACGAACTACGTACTCTAACGAAATTAAAAACAAACAAACAAATTATCACTATTAGTATAGTCTAAGCCTCGAGCAACCGTATTAACCTATTTTTAATAGACATTTACGTATACGTGCTGGAAATAAACTTTTTAAATATTCGATGTTTCGAACACGTACTTTCTAATTTATTTTGATAGTTCGATCAGAATTTTAATGACTTTTGTATACACATGCTTTGTTTAATCACTTTAAAAAACCCAGAGCCAGTCGTGGCTCAGTGTAAACGCGACAGGTTGCAGATTCGATTTCCACTCGACGAAATTAAATATTTAGTTCTAGTGTCGATGTAAACATCGCGGCGTTGAGTTCCGCCACGCAACACGCAATGCTTCCAGAATTCTACAGAAATAGGAAGCAGTGTCTTAACACTAGACTGCCTCTGTCCACCCTGCCAAATGCGGGATACAGCGTGAAGCTGAAAAAGAGTCATTATCTATATTGTATAGCAAATCACAGTGTGTTTACAGAGCCACATCGCATTATTGTTCTCCTTTCAAAGGCCAGTCACGGTGACAGGTGCATACCACATTTCACGCCTTCTATGAATTACTGTCGAAGTGTCTGTCTAATATGTACCTATTAGAAATTTCACACTTATATGCATACTTAGGTTATATCCTATATATCCTAAGCATGTATGGCTCTTATATTTATAAAGCCAATATATTTACTTTATACTAGCGCAGGGACACCAGCGTGTGACTGTAACGCGATGGGTCGTGGGTTCGACTATCACTCGAGGAAATTAAATATTTAATATTGTCTCGTTTCCTTTGCTCGCTCTTGTAACGAGGCAAAACGCAGGGATGAGTTCGGCCTTCCAGCAGATAATGACTCCAGAGTTCTGTCTTGGAGTGTTCTGTGAGTGCCTTAGAGTTTCCTCCGCCTTTTCAGTATGAAGCTGATAAAAAATATGAAATGTTCACAGAGTCACTTTCACATAAATTATTTTAAATAAAAAATATGATAAAAGATATTGAATTTTATTAGCATATTATCATATTTTCTATATTATATCATGAGATATTGGGTTTATTATATATTATAAATATTCTCCGAAAAACAAAAACATATAAAAATATATAACCACAGCCATAAAGAACAGAAAATATGTTAATATCGACACACGACTCATCAACTCTACTTTCTATCGAGTATTGGCTTATTTTCCTTATGAACCAATGCGCTATTACTGCTTCCGCCTTCTTATGACTCGTAAAGAGATCACAATGGAATGAACCTCTGTAGATTCTCCATAGAAATATAAAACCTAAGTTATAGCTTAAACTACTACAACGAATAGGTTATATGCGTAAATTGGAAAATGTGGAAGTTTGCTTGTAGGTATATTATAATAGCTATATGTTTGTAACAAGAGAAAATCTATATAATTAAATAAAATGTGTTACTGTAAACGCGACTGGTTGTATGTTTGATCCCTACTCAGGGGAATGAAATATTTATTTAAATTTTTACTTTTTTAAAGAAGTAGGTAATTTAAGATTGGAGAAAGAGGGTAAAATCAATTGCATATTGGAATAGAGGGAGTTAAAAGAGTTAGAGAATATGAACTCGCCAAAATTGAAACTGTGAGTAAAAAAATATTCGATTTTTTTAATCTTGGATTAATAAAGAACTAGAGCCCTCCCGCGACTTCGCATGCCTGAATTTTCTAATTATTTGTTGAATTTTGTTTAAGAGTATAAGTTTTAGGGAAAATTGGGTGATTGTTGTATGGTTAGCTTTACTGCTTTACACTAATTAATAAATTTTAGAAATTTATGTTTTTTCAAGAAAAAAATGTCATATTTAATACTTTTTTTTTATAATTTTATATTTATCTCTGCGATAGTTTTCCGCTCCACCGAGTTTACGTATTTGCACGGTAAGAAACAGATAGATACATAGATACAGAGGGATAAAAAAAATGTTCTTATTTATTTGTGTTAGTATGGTGTGAATAACCATTTATGCACTTGATAAACACATTTATTTTGAAATCACATACAGACACTAAAATTTTATACACATGTATAGATGTATACAATAATTGTATATAAAGATAATATCAAAGATTTCTTCAACCGACTTGAACAATATAGAAGAAAATCTATTTTGTAAAGTAATTTTATAAATCAATTCAAAATCCACTTAGCAGGACTATCAACACATTCTTTATAATGAATCATTACTTTCTCTCAGAGATTTATTATTGAAAATCTTTTCATTGATATAAATGTGGCACGAAGAAAACGCTCGAGTGGTTTAGCAACAAAAAGTTCAAACACTATTTACGGCTTAAAATAATAAAGGATTTTGTAATTAAAAATAATTATATGGGTTTAATAAATAATTAATAAGAATTTTATCAGAAAATTTATTAACGACAGTCTGTAAGAATGTGATTGTAACGCGACGGTTATGGGTTCGACCCACACGCGAGGAAATAAATCATTATTGCTTAATATAATTATTATAATAATTATAATTTCTTATAATAAATTTGTTGAGCTCCGCCACTCAATATGCAATGCCACAAAAATTTCGAGAGAAGATGGGGAACGAAGTATTTTGACAGGTTTCCTTTGTCTACCCTGCTATATGCAGGACACAGCGTGAGGCTGAAAAAAAGACGACTTACACATGTTACACGAAGAAAGTAGAAGTGACGAGGAAATCTCTGTATCTTCTAATAAAAGATCTTGAACTATTCATCACATCACCTTAAATGACATTAGGTAAAAAATGGACAGCCTAGATTCAATATATTTCATTTACAATGCTATCGTGGGCCAATAAGGTCTCTAATTCTGGCGAAATTCTGTCAGAGCCTCTATATATACCTCTGCCATCTCTTATTTATATTTATCTGCTATTAGTTGTACGCAAAAACAGTTAATCTAAAAATAAAAAATTAAGATTTAATTTAGGGCAAGTCGTGATACAGGTGCACAAGCGTGTGACTGCAAACGCGATATATTATGGGTTCGATACCAACGCCAGGAAATAAAATATTTAAGAAGTTCCAACACTCAACTCAATACATCGAGAACTTAGCGGAAAAAGGGAAGCGAAGTGTCTTAACACTAGTCTGCCTTTGCCTCTCCTGCTACGGGATACAGCGTTAGGCTAAAAAAAAATATATCAAAAAGTGATGTATCAGAAAGGTTGTGTGTGAGCTCCTTTTTCATTACTATGGATAAGTGTTTATACAAATAGAATATATTATGAGTATGGTCATAGCCGTATTGGAAATAAGCATAAGCGAAAGCTTACCCGGTTCAGAAATATGAAAATACATATTTAGTATTTCATTGTTTTAAGAGAAAATTCTTAAGGTCACTTCGTCAATTAGTCATTCATTTACACTTAAACATTAATGGCTGTCTATTCTAGTGTCAGTTTGAGGGACTACTTGTTATTTAAATATGTTTTTACCTATAACCGTTATACAAATCTATTGGAAGATACACACTAAAAGGAAAGTAGGTATGTATGTATGTATATTGGAAAAATAAAAAAAGCTCTGATTGTTTCTTTATAAGAATATTGATTTGCCAAAATATAGCATTTTTGATATTATAGCTATCACCAATTTTTTTGTAGATTATTATGATACTATATGAATAATTTTGAGTTTTCGGTATCTACATTAACTTTGTTTTCTAGTTGTTTTATTGGGACTTTATTTTAAAATTAGTCAGAAATATATAAGAGTGGAGAACGGAGTGTTTTAACACTAGGTTCTTTCTGCTTACCATGCTGTGTGCGGAATGCAGCGTATAGCTGATAAAATAAGCAAGAGTATATATTATAATTGTACAATAATCTATTTTTTATTTCAACCTTTTTAACTGGCGAGCAATAGGCGGTGAATCATTTAAGAAAATATAATTTAAGTGACTCTCGATCATATCATCGTCTTTTTTACCTATTTTAGTGTCAATTTTTCGTATGTACCAATGTACTAATGTAATATTTTTTAAGCTCTCTGAAAAAAGTTTTTAAAATCTCTGAAAACTGAATTATTAATCCAATAAAAATTCTTATATATTAATTTCAATCAAAACTTGCGAGGTTACCACTGAGCTAGTCGTCGATATCATGTATAATAAGCTTTCTACTTATTAGTAATTTGTCAATGTTGGCACGTCTGTAAATAGGTGGTTATAAACTAGCACTCATAATGAGAAAAATACTACAAGATTATGTATAAAATGATTCTCGATTTAATTAGAATAAAACACGAGTTTTCTAGTTGAGGCTTTTTTTGGGTTCACGCTGTACTCTCCAAAAGGAACAGGCAAAAGGAACCTGGGAACCAAATGTTAAGACACTCCGTTCACATTGAGACACTTCGCCCACTTTCCACCGAATTCTGGAGGCATTCTGTATTACGTGATGAGAGTTGGAACTCAACACCGCGCTTTACCTCGTTACCAGAGCAAGAAAATGAAAATATTAAATATTTTATTCCTCTGAGAGGGAATAGAATCCACAATCGTTGAGTTTAAAATTACACGCTTCTATTCCTACAAATAACAAAGAGTTTTATCGTTGTCCGCGTTTTTTATATATTTTTTGTTTTGTTTGTAGTTTTGTTTGTGTACAAATCGTTCGTCTCCTTGTTTGTTAATATCAGACAAACGTATTAAAAGTTACTTGGGTATTTGAATTTTCCATCGAGATTATGATGATGATCGATGGATTTTGTAAGAAAATAGGTTAGAAAGCAACAAATATTGCATTCCCGAAGCGTGTTATGATTTATAAAATGTCTAACACACAAACGTCTGTTCACAATTTTTTTAAATCGTGCTATAGACAATTCTCTGACATTTTCTGGCATCCTATTGTAAAAGCGTACACATTGTCCCATGAAAAAACTACAGATTCGATGCAATCAAGTTACAGGTACGCTAAGTTTAAGCCGATTTCTGTACATACATAATATTATGTATATTAATGTTATTTTTAACATCAATAACATTTACAAAAGTTGTAAATGTATTAGGATGCACCTGTCAATATATTAATTTCTTTAAGCTTTTGCCTTAAGGAGTCTATAGGGCTTAAGTTATAGATTGCACAAAATAGAATGCCGTAGGACATAAAACGATGAAAGTAGCTAAAATAAACAAGGCGAGCCATTTCCACATCAGTTAATAATCTGATTTTTTTAACCGCAAAAGCTGCTGAGCTAAGTCTAATCGTCAATCACATGAGGTTTCGGAGTGTAATTTTGATCAATGGCGATACCGAGAGATACCGCAAAATCGACAGGGTCCACGGCTTCACCATTCAAAAGTACTTCAGCTTTAACAATTTTTGTGTTATGTGTTCTAAATATTATACGTTTAGTTTTTTTTTTTACTATTCAATAATAAGTTACTAACAATAAACGAATATACTACTTTCAAGAAAGCATTGTTTACATCTTCATATACGTTTTATTTCTTTTCATTTTAAAAATCAACATTGAATTGACGAAGTATCATCATTAAACATGGTTCTTTAACCAAAAATGGTAAATTATTTATATATTTTAGAAACAGTAAAGGATGACGAATAAGCCCTTGTGGGACCCCTATATATCCTGGATAATAACCGACGAGATTTTATTTCTTTTTTATCAGATTTCCAACTTCTACAAATAGAGTAAATATTCAGCTTCGTTTATGTGGAATATGACCATTGTATATTACGTTTACCAACAGACGTCATCCAACATTGCACCTTCTATTTTACCTCCATCACCATTTTAATTAAAATATAATTTGGCAGATATCTTTAGGTATTACAATTCTTCATTGACTATCTTCAAAAAAAAATTCTAATATATATAAATCTTTTTTCGCATTCATAAAACTATTATATTAATTTAAAAAGTGAACCGGTAAAAGTGTTGCGGAAGTGTTAATTCAATCGTCGATTGAACTTCATACATGGGTGGATGCTATTACATGAATAGATACAACCAAGTGTCATGTTCTCATTTGTCATTAAATAATTTATTTATTATTTATGAGGCCAGTCGTGGCACAGGGGCACATAGTGTGACTGTAAAACCGACTGGTTGCGGGTTCGACCCCCAATCGAGGTGATGAAATATTTACTTAAATTTATATTTCTATTTTCTTCGCCTGCACGCAGCAAGCCTAAGTGCGGCGTTCAGTTCTGCCACTCAACACGCAATGCCTCTAGAATTCGGCAGAAAGTGGGGAACGGAGCGTCTTAACACTAGGTTCCTTCTGCCTACTCTGCTGTGTGCGGGATACAGCGTGAAGTTGATTTATTTGATTTATAATTTATTTAAATATGTGAATTTATATTTACATATTTTGATTTTGTACTATTTATAACGAGATATAATTTCAAGGTCATCGTGGCGCAGCATGTAACATTAGAATGGAACCCACAACTGTCCCATTTACCGTTAGATGGTACACCGCTGCGCCACGACCGCCTTTAATAACTAAAATCAATCTAAAGGAAAACCTTATCATATCTCAAACAAAAATATAAAATGTAATAAAATTTCTAGAAAATTCACATGCTTAAAAAAAAAGGAAGAGGGAACCTGGAAACCTAGTGCTAAGACACTCCGTTCCAATTAAAACACTTCTTTTACCCACTCTCCGCGGAATTCTGAAGACATTGCGTATTGAGTGGCGGAGCTCAACGCCGCATATACATAAGTAGAATTTATTATAAAATTCCTAACAAATATAGCTAAAAATCTATCAAGAAAGTACAACGAAACGGCCGAACTAAAGAACACTTTTATTTTCATTTCTCGAGTTCGAACTGCCACTTTCACTTCTTACTGTAATTTATTCGAATGAGCTGTTAGGTTCGCTGCTGGTCTTATTACGATGTAACACGCGATATTTTAATATGAGAGTAAATTAAATCCTTTAACTAATAATATATGCTTAATGTCAATTAACTATTTGAGTTCAATGCCTTCTGTTGATTTTTCTATTCTATTATAGGACTTTAAATTTGTAGAGTCGCGAGTACTCAGAGATATCGATTTGTTTAGGTTTTTACGCACACATACACACTTGTGCCCTTGCGCCACGGCTGGCCTCAGACTGTGTATGTAAAAAATTTATTTCTCCGCATTGATAAAACAAAGCACGGCGTTGGGTTACGACTTCCGCCGCTCAATACGTAATTACTTTTAATAGAATGGAAGGTAAAAACGAAAATGACCTGAGTATTTTTGGTTTATTTTTAACACTAGGTGCTATGTATAATAGTGATTTCGCAAAGCTAATGAAATGAAAAAAAAAACACATTTCTTTAATTTTTTCATACTTTTAATCTACTATAAATATATTTGTATAATTTTTTTTCTTCATTTAATTTTAAAATAAAATGAATTCCTCGACCAAATAGGACCAGGCGAAAATTTTAAGATTCACATAAAGTATTGACTACCACACATCGGACATTCGGACATACATACCTATGTATAGATAAAAAAAATATCAATAAAGAGCCTACGATCCTATTTGAATAGTAGGTTGCTTTTACCTATTAGCATACACTTATAACCGGCCGTGACCGCTGACGTCATTAGAACGAATAGGATATAGATTGCATTAAAATAAAGTGACCATCTTGACTCAGTTACAAATTCTAAATTTATTAGTGATAATATATTGAAACATAGATTTTTCTTAATATTTTAATGTTCAACGAACATGTCATACCTGAACCGATTGCACTTGATGGAGTACCTCTTGAAGTTGTTCAGGAATATGTCTACTTTGGTCAAACTGTACAGTTACGTAGAAACAACTTCGAGATGGAGGCTCGCAGAAGAATAGAGTTTGGTTGGGCAGCATAGGCAACTGCGTGAAGTCTTTTCGTCACCGATACCGCAAAGCCTAAAGAGGAAAGTCTTCAACGAGTGCGTCCTACCAGTTATGACATACGAAGCCGAGACGTGGACACTGACAGTGAGACTAATCCGCCACTTTAAAGTCGTTTAGCGTGCTATGGAAAGGGCTATGCTCGGAATATCTCTGAAGAATCGAATTCGAAAAGAAGTAATCCGACAAAGAACCACTGTTACCGACATACATAGCCCAAAGGATTAGCAGGCTGAAGTGGCAGTGGGCTGGTCACATTTGTCGCAGAACCGATGACCATTGGAGTAAACGCATTTTAGAGTGGATAACAAGCGTAGTGTGGGACGTCCTCCAGCTAGATGGGGTGACGATATTCGCAAAGTGGTTGGCATCGGCTGGATGCGAAGAGCTCAAGACAAAGCTCAGTGGCGTGTCATTGGAGAGGCCTATGTCTAGCAGTGGACTAAGACAGGCTGATGATGATGATGATGATGATTTTAATTCGAATGTTTTGTTTAGACAAGGTACGTAATTGTGACACTACTCGACAAGCCATCTCTTATCTCTCGACGGAACAACCTATAAGCCTAAGTTTTTAGTCTATATAAACCAGGGGTTCCCAACCTTTTCTTGATCAAGGACCACTTCTATATCATTCTTGGTAGCAGGGACCACTATGCATGTAGGTATATTAAAAATTAACTGTGATAATTCAATAGAACCTTCGCCTCACCATCCCCAGTCATAAAATCAAAATTGTTCACGGACCACTTCTAGGCTTCTGCGGACTACTCGTGGTCCGCGGACCACCGGTTGGGAACCACTGATATAAACCAATGCGTAGAGAAAGAATGATTTCTATCTATTAATTGAAATATGAGTCACATAGAGTGGTTTTAATTTTTAATCTAAATTTAGTACTACAAAACCTAAGACTACCTAAGAATTTACAATTGTATGAAAGGATATTCTCGACTCGAAATTTATGAAAACTGCACCAAAATAGGCTTAATGGTTTTATGAATACTTCATGCATTTCACGTGTAATAAAGAAAACGTATCTTAAACAAATACAAAACTGTTTTGATATTATATTTAACATTTTTGAAATGTTATTCCACACTTAGGAAAGAAAAATACTTATTTAGAAAATGTAAAAAATTTGAACGTAGCGGGACTTATGAACGTATGACTTAGTGGTCAGAGTGCCTTGATGGTTTCCAGGAGGCTCGGGTTCGAGTTCCGCTACGTTAAATTTTTTATACGTTTTCTAAATAACTGTTTTTATACTATTATATGAATGTTTAAGGGATATTTTTAATATTCCACATAATTAATAAATAAGTAAAAGTTAACTATTTACAGTTATCTCGTTTGTATTATAAAATTATATCATCATCACTCTCACCGCCGCACCCAGTGATAAATATTTGCCATTTCATTTCACACTGTATAGAAAACTGCTCAAATAAATACTAAGTACATCTTTTTTTAGCTTCACGCTGTATCCCATTTGGGGGTAAGCAGAGGGAACCTGGGAACCTAGTGTTAAAAAACTGACCTAGTGGTTTCCACATTCCACTGAATTCTCGAGGCATTGCAACTTTTAAAATATTAAGTAATTCATTCACCCGAATGGGAATCGAACCCACAACCGCCTCTACAGTCGCACGCTTGTACCTCAGCTTATCTAAGTGTCACATTGGGTTTTTACAACGCAACGAGCAATGTAACGTTTCTGTGGAAATTGGAGAAAGGAGGATATAATTTAAATGCGCTATTTATAATTATTTTATATTTGAAATAAGTATAAGTACTAAATTAATTTTAAAAAACAAACAAGTAAAAACAAACTTCTAAAAATCTTAAAAATATTTGTTTTTGACATAAATAAATATGTAATTAATATATTTTTAATATTAGCGCGGCGTTGAGTTCTGCCACTCAACACGCAATGCCTCCAGAATTCGGCAGAAAGTGAGGAACGGAGTGTCTTAACACTATGCTCCTTCTGCCTACCCTGCTGTGTGCGGGATACAGCGTGAAGCTTATTTTTATTCAATGTACATACACTTTTTTTTTTGTTTTAACGCTGCTATATTATACAATATATAGCCATTGAGTAGAAATCGATACTACAACCATCACGTTTACAGCCAGACTCCATTCCACTACACCATGATACCGTTGTTAAATATTTTTATTTCTTTATAATACCGGTAATTATAAAAATCAGTTCATTACTATTTACCTACCTACGTGAAGGTACAGTCGACGAGTCGTGGCCCTAACATTATCAGTAAATGATTTCGCATATTTGATATTAGGGTATTGTCTTTATTTTTGATTTATTACTTCCCAATTGTACTATGCACAAAACTTCAAAAATCAAACTTCAGGGCGGCCACAACTCCGCGACCGTACTGCACCAACATTGCAAAACGTAAATACTTTCGCTATATAGAACTTTCATACTTTCAACGTTCTCAATTATTACCATAATATGATTAACATACATTATACACAATTAATTTATATCTTGTCTGTTAACAAATTGGTTTAACGCAAAAAACACTAGAAAGCAACATTTCTTTACTTTTACAATTCTCTTATTTTGCGTTAAAATTTAATATCTTTTAGGGTTCCGTACTTAAAAAGGAAAAACGAAATTGTTATAGGATCACTTTGTCCATCTGTCGAGATAAATTCGAAATTAATATCAACGTACTCAAAATATACGAGCTTATGCTTATGCTTTGCTGTGTTTTGTATATAATTAGCAGCAAAATCAAAACCCGTAGGGTACTTCCCGTGGATCTACAGTTATGGAATTTATCAAGGAAGAACTTGCAATACAAATAAAGGAAAATTTATACATATTTTACACTATAAAAATATTTCAAACTGATAATTGCATACCTAAACAAACTTAAGTTTGTCAACTTTTATAAATTATACTTTCCGTTGACATATTATCCTGACATTGGTACGGAACCCTCGGTATGCGGATTCTAATAGCATTCGACCACTTTTATTGTAATTAAAAAGCGTATTTGTCAATTTTATATATATACGGTATATATATGGGATATAATTACATTTTAGATATAGACTAATATTTAGGAAGAGGAAATCGCTGTCAAATCTGAGATTGTTCGAATCTCAAAATCAATCTCAGGCGTGACAGCAGCTCATAAATACGGGCCTTAGTTACGGCCCATGGTTGAAAGGTAGCATCATTTTAGAGTAAATTACAATTAGTAAATTATATATTTGAAGATAATAAAAATATGTTTTTCTTAAACATCAATACGTTTCTTTATATATGTTGTGCCCAGATAGAATTGACTCTTTTCTCTTCATATGAAAAAAAATGAGGCATATCGCCTCATTTTGTTCTAGGTATATCATTACTGCTTCATTTTATTATATTTTTCGTTTTATTGTAGGTATATTTACAGCGTCATTAGGAAGATTCGTTTAGTGTAGTATGTATATAATATGTAGTAGTTATATATTAAAATCTCACCAAAATATATATTTTTAACATGTTTAAGTCTGATATAAATATATTTTTCTTTTTTTTCTAGCTACACTCTGTATCCCTCACATAGCAGGGTGGGCAGAGGGAAACTGGGAACCTAGTGTCTAAATACAGACACTTCGTTTCTCATGAAGCCCATGCGTGCACATTGCCTCAGTATTTTTTTTGAACGGAGTTCAATAGATTTTCAGGTTCCAATTGTATGCCTACCTTTCTATTTGTGGAATATAGCGTGAACCTAAAAAAAAACATCCAGCAAAAACAATTTGTCAATTGGAATCAGTGTTTTCCGAAATAACTGCAAAAAATATCTTTGGTTTTTTGAGTTCTCTTGAGTTTTTAAATATTCATTATACATTTCCTAAATATGTATGAATACTATTTCACATAAAAAAAAATAAACAGATATTTTTCTAAATCGATTCGTCTAAATAGAATTAAAAAGCTAGTTCTACAAATCGGAAAAAAGTAAATACTATAAGTACTACATAGGTAGTTGGAATGTTATAATGGTTACGCATGACCGGGTCACTGGCGGAAAGAAATTGTAGAAACTAAGCATCCTTTGAATTAGAGTAATATATTGGTATTTCCTTTATTATATCTTTAATTGAACCCATCTCTCTCAGTGGGATACCTGGCTATAAACGTGATGTCAAATCTCAACTCTGAAGAATAATATAACCATAGATATAGATAATTTATTCTTATTTTTAACACGCTTTTATTAAGTGAAGCTGTAACGAGCCATGTAATATTTTTTTAGCTTCACGCTATTTCCCGCACATAGCACTGCGTGATATGTGGAACTTAAAGTCTTGCTTTGGCTGGCTACCAGAGCTAAGAATATGTTTTCTTAGCTCTAGCTCTTTAATATGTCAAATATTTCATTTTTATTGTGTTTACTTACAGTCGCGTGCTTGTGCCTCTGCGCCACGACTGGCCTCAAAAACTATGTAATAAAAACAAAAAATCTGCATTTGAACTTCGAATAATCGTATCCTTATGAAATTAAATACGTATATATAATTTATACGTAGTCTATACGTAGCTTAAATGACATTATAATATTAAAGTATCAAAAAGCTAGTGTGATAATGAAGCCAAGGAGCCAAGACCTTAATATTGGAACTCTTCAGAGGTTACTAGTAAATAAACTCGTATGGAGTGTAGAAGAGTGGTTTTAGTTGTATTTTAAACTATATATTATTATTACCGTAAAATATTAAGATAAAGTGGTAGTAGTATTCTATTTATATATTCGATGTTGACGTTGCTCCTGTTGATATCAATTCCATAGACTCTTCAGTAGAATTCCATAGAATCTCTATTAGAATTGTAGAAAGGAAAGGAATCGATCACTATGTTCTCACTTATAAATAACATTTACCTCACACCAGCCACTAAAAGTAAATAAATTATTTTGACTTATTTCACATATCTTGCTTTCCTTTTTTTTACCTCAAATACTTACGTCTTTCAAAATGTCAAAAAATTTGTGATTGCTTACAATTTTAAAGTTAAACTTATAGCCTCCTCCATAGAAGGCAGTGCCGGTCACATGTCACACAATTTTTACATATAAAGTACTATATTTTGGGTCAACTCATGGTCAGTGTGATTTACTTTATCCGGTTTCTTGTAAGATCGTACCACCATTGATGCAGCCGTTGTTTACCAACTTTCACTCGGAAAGTAGTGTCCGAGCAAATTTGATTAGCACGTCAGCCTAACTAGTTGTAAATTTCTTAGGTTTATACAAATCCATACATAATATATGTAAAATATTGTTAAATCATAAAAATAAATAAATCAGAATCACGGTATATCCCGCACGCAGCAGGGTAGGCAGAGGGAACCTGGTCGGATTCCAGGAGGCGCGGGTTCACGTCAAATTCTTATACGTTTTCTAAATAAGTAGAGGGAACCTAGTGTTATGACACTCCGTTCCCCACTTTCTGCCGAATTCTGGAGGCATTATGTGTTGAGTGGCGGAACTCAACGCCGCGCTCTGCCTCTACACCAGAGCGAAGCAATGCAAATATAAATGTAAATAAATATTTCATTTCCTCGAGTGGGGATCGAACCCACAACCAGTCGATTTTGCCGTTACACTTTGTGCCTTTGCGCTATTTAATTATATTATTGAAAATTTATAATAACATCATATTATTAAATTATTATTTATACTTCGCGGATGAATGATCGCCCTCCATTCTGTCAGTTTTTTTACCTTATAATAAATTAACCTATCAATATTTTGTTGCGTTAAGTAATTAAAGTAAAAGTTAAACTACGTTAGAAAAACAATTTATTATTAAGAATTAAGAACACATTTGATGTTATTTGGGCCTACTTTCATAAAATCTCATCTAATATAAGTATCTTATGTTTTCAATCAGAAGAATGTTCGATGCATACAAATGAGCTGAAAAGAGAAAACTCAATGGTTTTTTTGGTCAAGGTTAAAAGAAGCTTTCTTTTAAATTTATTGAAAAAAAATGTTTGGATGTAATACTTGGGTAGTTTTTTAAGTTTTTGTTGTAAATTAAATTAAATTAAATCAGCTTCACGCTGTATCCCGCATACAGCAAGGTAGGCAGAGGGAACCTAATGTTAAGACACTCCATTTCCCACTTTCTGCCGAATTCTGGAGGCATTGCGGGTTGAGTGGCAGAACTCAACGCCGCGCTTAGCCTTGACACCAGAGCGAAAAAATGGAAATATAAATTTAAGTAAATATTTAATCTTCTCGAGTGGGGATCGAACCCACAACCAGTCGATTTTACAGTCACATTTCTTACTCTTACTGTTATTACTTACTCTTATTGTTGTAACTTTAAATATATTCGTCATCATTCGATGTACAGTTGACTGTATAGCTAAATCTTCATCAGTTTCAATGTCGCATTTTTGCGTCTGTCAAAAGGAACCTAATGTTAAGAAAGGTGGGATATTTGATGGCGGAACTTATATTAATCATTTCCACGAGCGGGAATCGATCCACAATGATCGCGTTTACAGTTAGACGTTGACTTACTGAGCCATGAACGCCTTTTGAATTCTTAATCACATCCTATTACTATATTTTGGCCCGTTTAAAAGATTTAGATTCAGTTAGAGAAATGCTGTATCTATTTTTTTCATATAAATATATCTTTGATGAATGTTTGTTATTGATTTATAGCATGTAAATCATTCTTGATGTTAAATTTTATTAGCTTATAGGTTATTAAATTTAAATTTCTATCATCAATCCATTGAGACTGACCTGACTAAGCTTAGACTAACTGTCTATACATGACGATGGTCGTGGGTTCACATTCTAACAGGTGTAAAACAATCTTATCTGAAGAATGTAGTCGTATTATTTTGTAATGTATAGACCCCCAGTGGAGGAGATTTCAAAGGGTTCCTAAATTTGCAAGTTAGTCCGAAGACCCAGGCACTACTTGCTTAATATTTTCATTTCTTCACTCTGACTTGGTGTCAGAGAGGCAGCGTTGAGTTCCGTCAATTAACGGAGCGTTTTATCAGTAAGTTTCCTTTACCTACACTCCTATATGTGGGATAAAGCGTGAATCTCATATTAAAAAAATACTAGCTTTGCCCGCGTGGATAGATAGAAGTAACTAGGAGTTATTTCACACGATAAACTCATTCTAAATATCGAGTACACTGACCACAAATACAGAAGTTTACATCAAAATAACAAACTCTTAAGCTTTATAATCTTAGAAGATATAGATAATATATCTAGATTTTATTTCATTAGCTTCTTTACATAATGCGACGTTAAATTACTATAAAACACGCGAAACTTTTACGTTGGAAATAAGTGAAAACGTAAACGAACGTAAGTTAAAGTAAAAAAATTATAAACTTTTAGAAGAAAGCTCTTCGAAAAAATAGTGAAAATATAATAATCGCTGAATTCATCTAATATAATAATCATAACTAATCTTATTTCTATAATAAAAATCATTAAGCCCCATTTAGATATCAATAAATTATCAAATTTATTGTGGCGAGAAATTGCATGTTGTTATCTTAAACTTTAATTGGTCTAAAATCTAAATATATATTTTTTATGGAGAACTTCTCTAAAACAAGAATAATAATAAATATCTAGGTCAAAATGCGTATTTATTTGGTGATTATTACCTTTAATTTAGGTCATGTATAGACTGTGGGCCTGTTTGTGTAGTGGATTATAACGATGACGCCTAAACAAAGGTTTTAGATTCGATTTAGAAAGTACCTAATTATTTGTACAATTTTTTTTTGTATCGAATAACTCTATTCTAATTATTCTATTAATTCTTTCGTCGACTCAGATTCATAATCAATCATGTTCATTTTCTTGCCCAAATAGACAAAAATGGCGTTCTGTTCCGCCACTTAATATATAGTGTCTTAAATTGGGATGAAAAGTGGAGAAACGCATCTTAACACTAGGTTCCCTCTCGCGGAAAAATTGAAAAGAAGACCTTATACAGGTTTATTCATCTTCTTAGTAAATAAACAGTAACTTTTCGAAACAATGTATCGTCATAACAAAGCGACAACAATTTCATTTGTTCATAAGACAGTAAGTTCTCACTTCTTCCCTGCATTATTCTCCATATATGTGTGTACAGTCACACATTTCATCTAACCGTATAGGAGACCTCATTTTTTTTATTTTTGTACCAATAACTTGAAATTATCGAACGTGAACATTAATTTCACTGGTATACGTCTTGCTTTTGAAATCAAAAGTCGACTAAGATGGTGATTAAATACTTATATTTATTTATTCGTATATAATATAATATAACTGTATAGGACTGTTACAATAATAAAATCTGGATAAATATTATTTTAATATTTTGAAGAAAACATTATTTATATATTTATTTATTATAAATAATGATGTATCACTTCTACGACTCATTTTAATTATTATTTGACAATAAAATTACAGTTTTAATTATGTTATATATTTTCACTTTTAATTATATCCCTACTTATGTTAAACAATTGAACTAATATGCATTTAGGTATATGTTTTTAGTTTTTTACTATCGATAAATCATAATATAATAGGACAATCTAGTTTTTAATAATAGATAATTTGAAATAGTTCTAGTTTAGTCTAATAAACATTTTTCTTATTTAAGGCAAGATCCTAATAAAATTCAATGTGTGACAGAGTTTATTTCACCTTACAAAATATAGAATTTTAGTTTAAAATTTATTAAAACGATCGTAGTGACCCTTATTCATCGTTCTATTTTTTTATATAATTTAACTTACATATATAAATAAATATAAGGAAATAGCAATTTTAAATAATACGTTTGGCAGTAACAAATACCATTTCTAAACAATTTATAACAGATGCGCACGCGCAAGGAAAGCGTAACGGATCGGCTGTTTCAGATTCCATTGAGATAATTGATTTTTATTGAATAATAACTAAACTCAGTTGTATATTCTAAATAAGATTATTATATCAAGATGGAAAAATTGCTTTATTTTTCTTTTTCTGGCATAGCTGGGACGACATTCCATACCCTACTTTTCACTTCATTTTTAAAATATTGCGTGTTCAGTGGCGTAACTCAACGCTGCTGCGCTGCACTTTGTCCGCTAGAGCAAGAAAACGAAAATAATTTTACAAAAATTATTCTTCTAAGTGGGATATAAGCTCACCACATAGTAATTAATAACGATTTATCAAAAGTTACACGTCTCTTATAGCGTCTAATAGAATTATAATAATATATGTTAATTATATTGATATTTTCTTATATCATTAAAGTATTTATATAATTTACGTGTTTAGAAAGTATGTCGTAACTAAAAATAGGCAAAAAAAATCTAAAAACCGTATCAAAATTAGGTTGGCAATTGAATGCATGGCTTAGTTAGTTAAATATTGTAGGTATTATACTAACAAACTACTTGAAACAAAATTTGACTCACATAAAATAATTATTAATTCCGTATAATAATCGGTTTTTTAAAATTGTTTTATTTTATTTTTGTAATTGGCTCGTTCAAAGCTAATTCAATAGCTAGTTTCCTATCTATAGATTAATAGTATCGATCGATATATCGATAGTATTGCTTACTATGAATAATGATTTATTATTGATTTAGAATATTATTATAATAATAAATATAGCTTATATCATAATATTATAATAATAATATCCCAATTATTTAATACATAAAATAGATTTGTAGGTAATAGGAAACAGGAGGAAAAAGGGAAATGAAATGTCTTAACACTAGGTTCCCTCTGCCTACTTTGCTAGGCAAAAAATATACACATTAATCGAGTTTTATCAACTTTTAATTTTAAAAATATATAAGGAAAAATCTTGCAATCGTGTTTGTTCGTAACACATAATATGTATTTAAAAGGAAGGGCACTATATAAGTGTGCCTTTAAAGTATGTCGTACAACTTGTCTAACTAGTACTTATAAAAAGTAGATACATTTTATTTAATACTGATATCAACGTCATATGACTTTGTTGAAATGTGGAGTGGTGTAGAATAATTTATATACACTAGAAAATATTTTTACTTGTGAAAATAACAGTAAAAAAATCGATCATTTGTTCTTCTATAAATATAATTTATATTGATATTTTCTTGTCTTCAGATTTTAGGATTTAAATAATTTTGCTAGTTTTAACTACCACATCAGTGAAATAAAAATATTTACTGTTATAAACTTGTACATAGCCAGTATTTGACTTGTAATCAATTTTTTAAAATTCTTCTAAAAAGTTTTAAAAGTTCTGATATAATATAATTTTACTGATAAAATTATATATATCAGTTGCCATTCATAACGTAATTCTAAAGTTGAACCTACATATATAATAATAATTTTTCTCTTTTCAGATGATACGACAGCAATTTACAACACTAACAAGACAGTGACAAGGAAGACGTGACATACTTTCAAAAAAACAAGAGAAAATGGAATTAATGAGCCTACGCCCAACTAGGCACGGTAATGCACTGTGTTTTTGAGTTATTTAAATGAAACTAACGTATAGTTTATATTAGTAATGATCTGACGATGGCTAGAAGATATCGCTACGGTAGTGGAGCGAGGAACTCCATAATAAATGGTTATATAGCTATATTACTAGTGACAAGTGCTGTTTTAGTTAAATGTAATAACAATGAAACGGACGAAGATGTTAAACGTATTGAAAGTGAAATACCTAAGAAATTAAAGATCGTAGAAGCCATCACAGGTAGAGGCTTTATGAATCATGTATACCAAAATGGTACTTTTAGAACTGGTAATAGTTTATGGGACAATATATTAAATAAGTGCAGTTTAAAACCGTCTGTGAGTTGTTTACAGAAGAATTTATATAGTTATTTGGACGACAGTTTAGATTTTAATGGTGATATAAGTGTGTCTAGTGGTGTGTGCTTTAAAAAGAATAATGTAGATGTAAACAAGTATAGTAAAGAAGCCAATGCTATCTACCTCACTGGCAGCGAAGACAAAGGCTATGAAAGGTCCTACGACGAAGAAAATGAAATTAAAGATGATGATGAACCTGGTAAGTATTTTTTTACTTTTTAAGTAATTTTAGGATTTAAAATTTTACACATTATAATATAATCTATGCCTATAGATGTAGCAAAATTGTAATTGATCATTCTCATTCTGTCCATGAAAGATATATGAGACAATCTATTAAATTGAGGGTATTTATCAATTTAGTAGAACCCAAATTATTTTAATTTTGTCATGTAAAAATTTGTTTATCTGTCCATGCGTTTGGGCACGCTAATCTCAGAAACGCCTTAACTAATTCAAATGTCGTTTTCACAATTTTTTTTTTGGAGAACTGGAAACTTTCCTTAACATTTTGTTTTAGTTTTATATCGGTTCATAAAAAAATATGCCAATATAAAGTATTGCCTGCGACAAAATTGCTTCAAAATAAGACTGTTATTGAATTGACTGAAACATCAGTTTACAAATGGATATTGTCTTTAAAATGATGATATTATTAAAACTCGAAAGTAAATCAAATTAGTAAACAAATAATCATAAAGTTGGATAGAAGCCACGAGATTAAAAAGAAATGAACCACGGCTTCATTACACCTACAGGACGGATTACGAAGTTAATTTATTAATTATAGATTATTAATATAACAAACTACTGTATTTGGCCACTCCCTTTCTCTTTATGTCAGACTACAATAAAGTTGTATTTTTCCCGACTGCTAAGGAAGGGTTATGTTTTTCGCGCGTATCTTGTATGTATGTAATATTCTTAATTACCTCATTTCTCCAGAACCGGTAAACGGATTTACATAATTGAGGTATCGTGAGATTTGTATTAGCAGCCCAAGTGTTCTTAGATAGGTGACGTTAAAATAAAACAATCATGGCGGCTGTGGGACACCACTGGACTTAGTGAAAAAAACATTTTTCGTTTCGAATACCACAATATGGGTATCAAATTAAAAAGCTTAATACGAGGATTTCAAAAATGTATATCATGATTATCATTACCATAATAAATCCTAACAAAAAAGTGAAAAATAGAAAAATATTTGTAAAAACAAAAACCCCGACTGCATAAAACTAAAAAGAAAATAAACAAGCCCAATAGTTTATTAGGATTAACAGTCGGGACCTATAAGTAACTCTTCAATCAATAAAATCTTTACCAGGAACCCCGCATAATTTAAAGAGGTCCCGACTGTTAATCCTAATAAACTATTGGGCTTGTTTATTTTCTTTTTAGTTTTATGCAGTCGGGGTTTTTGTTTTTACAAATATTTTTTGTAGTGCGATTTTAATTTTTTTTGTGCAAATTTGTAATGTTAACTGTTTTACTTTTTATTTAAAAAAAAAATCAATTTTGAAATCTCTATTTTGACCTAGTAGACATCGACCGAATTTAGTATTTTTTACAATTTTATAAAAGTACAGTTTTTAGAGTTTAGTGTTTTAGAGTTTATCTACTTCTAGGAAAAGTTACTGCAGCATGAATCATTTATAAACTTGACCGACATTGATGTATCTAGAAATACGTAGAATATGATCTACGGTTGCCGGATTGAATACAATAAAAACTTACCTATATGTAAATGACGTGATTAAATTGTATTTTTTTTATTTATCTCATCGGCAATATGTCTTGAACAAACTTTGCTTGTTAATGTATTTTTCATGCAGTCATACGCTGCGCTACTGCGCATTTACGGCTTCGACTTATGTTTATTTTTATAAATTGATATTTTTTTATTAGTGTGACTTAGGTTTCAGAATTTTGGTCTTTTTATTATTTTAGTATTGTTAAACTACAAATGTAGGTCGTCGTAGCGGCGTTAAACAACGTATGTAAACGCGAGGGCTATAGATTCTATTCCCAATCGGGGGTGTGGTTAACCACTCATATATTTAAATATTTAAATTATTTCATTTCTCCGCTCTGACAGCATACGTCGATTTCTGCCACTCAACATGCAATGTCCCTCTTTAAATTTCTATTTATAGTACTGTTATTTCTATTAAGCTTCTGACTTGAAGAAAGCTGAAATAGAGTTGCATTTGATAGTTTCCGGTCATACCTATATACTATTGTCGGTTTATCGACCTAGGTATAAGTCCATGAGGCCAGTCGCGGCGCAGGGGCACACAGTGTGACTGTAAAACCGACTGGTTCTGGGTTCGATCCCCACTCGTGGAGATGAAATATTTATTTAAATGTATATTTCCATTTCTTCGCTCTGCTGTCGAGGCAAAGCGCGGCATTGAGTTCTGCCAGTTAACACGCAATGCCTCCAGCATTCGGCAGAAAATGGGGAACGGAGTGTCTTAACTCTAGGTTCACTCTGCCTACCCTGCTGTGTGCGGGATACAGCGTGAAGCTGATTTGATTTTGTATAAGTCCGTCTCAAAGTTGTATTTTTATTTGTAGAAAGATATAATTTTAATAAAATTTAAAACTATTTTTTTTTCAACTTCTCGCTGTATCCCGCGTGTATCAGGGTCGGCGGAGTGAGCCTTGTGTTAAAACAATCGGTTCCAAACTTTCCGCCAAATTCTGGAGGCTTTGCGTATTGAGTGGAGGATGCAACTGCGTTTTGCCACGACACCAGAGCGAAGAAATGAAAATTTTAATATTTAATTTCCTTGAGTGGGGATCGAACCCACAACCTGACCCGTTTACAGTCACACGCTTTTTTCCACGTGCCACGAGTGGCCTCAAATTATATAATTGAATAAAAATATAATTTCACAATTTCAAAATGACAGCGTAAAATACGTGTCGTGGCTACTTTATCATTTTGCGGTGATCATAATTTGATATAAAACCGTTATACATAGGTTAACCTATAATAACTGCGGCTTGTGAAATAAAAGTAGCATGAAAAGTAGCAAATTTAGGTCTAGGTAAAAAATTTTAGCGATGTCTTTGGTATAAAACTGTATTATATATAGATATATAAAAAATAAATATGCAATATTTCACAAAATATCTACTTAATGCCAAAAGTTAAGTTCTTCGGATAACAAAAAAATATTTATTTTAATACAAAATTATAACATAACTACTGAAAATTCGTAAAAGAACCAAGAAAATGGGTGTCATAATAAATATTTAAGAATATAAAAATATTATTTTTCCAAATAAACTTTGTAACAGAAAACTTATATGAATATTTATTTCAACAGAAAATTGAGAGAATTACCAAAATGACATAACCAAAATAATTACATAAAAGAGCACAGTAAGCAAGTTAAGCATAAAAAAATCTACAAATTGGTCACCAATTTCTGTAAACGCGGTGTACTGTAAACGCAACCGTTGTGGGTTCGATTCTCATTTGGTAATAACACATTTTCCTCGTCTCGCTCTGGTAACAAACAATAAGACGAAGTGCGGCGTTAAGTTCCAAACCAACCATGTCTCAAAAATTTACCGGCAAATTGGAGAACAGAGTGCCTTAACACACTCATTCAATAATAGTAAATAAAAAATAAATAAATTAGCTTCATGCTGTATACCGCACACCGCAGGGTAGGCAGAGGGAACCTAATGTTAACACTCTCCGTTCCCCACTTTCCGCCAAATTCTGGAGGCATGGCGTGTTGAGTGGCGGAACTCAATGTCGCGCTTGGCCTCGCCACCAAATTAAAGAAATGAAAATATAAATGTAAGTAAATATTTCATTTCCTCGAGTGACGATCGAACCCACAACCACTCCATTTTACAATAACATTTGTGCCCCTGCGCCATGACTGGCCTCTAATAACAGTAAATATTTCTATAACCTCTATATAGAAGGGTGGAAAGTAAGTCCATAGCGGATTTGAAATAAACAATGGCACATACATACATTCGTGTCACATCCGCGTGGCTTAGAAACGCACCTGTCCATTTGGATGCTAACCGCGAACATCTCGACTATCTTGGAGATTTTATGTGAAGGCATTTTAATTATGAACTTAGTTTACTTTCTATTTGGGAACTTAAAAAGGTAATATAATTTCCGGTCCCGATTTTTTTTTTCTATAGATATAGGTACAAACTACAATTTTGACTACAGTCTTATATTTGACACCACTGTAAACACGTTTGTGGGGGTAACATAAAACGTTAAATATGTATGTAAGAGATTTTAAAATTCAGCATCATGGTTTTTCCGGATAGCAAGACTGAGGGAACCTTTTCCTTTTTTTGAGACATTGCGGGTTGAGTGGCGAAACTGATATATATTCCTCCATTCCTATAAGTGGGAATGGAACCCACAACCATCGCTTTTATAGCTAACTGTAACGACAACGTCTGTACGTTCTCACTGCGTTTAAAAACAATAAATATATGTATTTCCCACTACAGTTTAGAACTACTTTAATTATATAATACGTCGATATTTATTTATAGAGATCATCTAAATAAATAATAAATACAAGATTGGAAGAAAACAGGCATATTCTTCTTCTTTTCATATGTTCTGAATTAGACCTGATAAAGTAGCCCGCTGGCGACGGTAGCCTCGTAAATATGTTTGCCTTTTCTCCAATTCAAACGCGCATCATATTTTACTTTCCACATTGAAGAAAGAGTCGTTTAAATTTTACTTAGCAAGTTTCCATAGGAATAAGATTTCTTTTAACCTATACTAAAACTATAAATTTTAAGAGTGTAACAATTTAATCTTAAGAACTGACAAATGAAAAACTCTAATCTTAAGTTGACAGTGGTTTGTTTTTTTTTTAATTTGAATTTATTTCTTATAGTCTATTTATTTATTATACGAGGTCGTCGTAGGTCAAGGGCGCGTGCGACTGGAAATGCGACGGTTGTGGATTCGATTGTCTCTCGTGGGAATGAAATGTTTAATATTTTAAGTTCCGCCGTTCAACACGCTTTGTCTCGACAATTCGGCAAAAAAAAATCATTTAATGGGTTTTTTTAATGGGAACGAAGGGTTTTTGCACTAGGTTCTGGCTTCCTTCTGCCTTCCCTGCTATGTGCAGGATGCAGCGGGAAGCCATAGTCCATTTATCAAATATCATATATCGTGCTTTTAGTAGATATTGTCATAGATACACAATTACAATAACGTTTTTTTAGCAAGTTAAGCAGAGGGAGCTTAGTGTTAAGACACTGTTCCCAATTTTTCGCCGATTTTTCGAGGCATGACGTGGCCACGCTTTACCGCGTTACCAGAGCGAAGAAATGGAAATAAATATTTAAATTCCTCGATTGGGGATCGAACCAACAACCAACTGCGTTTACAGTCACACTTTGCGCGCCACGACTGGCTTAAAAGTAACTAAAGGAAATTCTTAATATTAAAAATAATAAAGATTAGAGATATTGAGGCCGGTCGTGGCGCAGCGGCACGAGGTGTGACTGCAAAACCGACTGGTTGTGGGTTCGATCCCCACTCGAGGAGATGAAATATTTACTTAAATTTATATTTCCATTTCTTCGCTCTGGTGTTGAGGTTAAGCGCGGCGTTGAGTTCTGCCACTCAACACGCAATGCCTCCAGAATTCGGCAGAAAGTGGGGAACAGAGTGTCTTAACACTGGGTTCCCTCTGCCTACCCTGCTGTGTGCGGGATTCAGCGTGAAGCTAATTTATTTTAAAAATAATAAAGCCCCCATATTCATCCCAAGACCCTCAACTTTTATCACTATCAGATCAGCGGTTTGGCCCTGATTGCGAAGAAAGAAATACATAATATTCCCCTCGAGTGGGAATTGAACCCTCAACCTTCGCGTTTACAATCACGTTTATGCCACCGTGTTTAAACATTTATAGTGTGTATATACACATCTAGCACTAAAATATTATGAAATAATTATAGTCAGAGACTTCAAAGATAATTGAATTACTAGTTTTAACATCGCAAATGCTTATTTTAGTAAAACACCTGATGAATCATAAAGAGGCTTAAACAGCCTTTAACTCTTTACAATGTATATTTATAGTTCTATAAATATATTATATTTAATGAATATTTAGAATTACTTATTTAGTATTTACGGAACTTGTGGAAGTGATATTTTTAGCTTCACGCTGTATCCTAGCGTATAGCGGGGTAAGTAAAGGGAACCTAGTGTTAAGACACTCCGTACTGATACTGATAATATTTATAGACGTGTTGGGTGGTGGAACTTATCACCTTGCTGTCTTTTTACTAAACCGGGAAAATGAAATTAAATTATTCCCTCGAATGGGAATCGAACTCACAACCGTCCCGTTTAGATTGAAACTGTAAATATATTTGAGTAAATTATATTTGTATGGGATCGTGGCACATTGTGTGACTGTAAATAAGACAAGTTGTGGTTTCGATTCCTACTCAAGGAAATGAAATATTTAATTTCTCCATTTCCTCGCTCTGGTAAAGCGCGGCCTTGATGTCCATTACTTAACAAGAAATACCTCCAAAATTCGATCGTAGGTAGTAAACGGAGTGAGCACTGGGTTCCCATATTCCCATGTTCCCTCTATTTACCCTGCTATGTCTCCAACACGCGTATAGCGTAAACCTAAAAAAAAATAAAAAAATATTCAATATCTCTCTGTCTTTCCAAAAAAATTGTTAATAGAAATTAGTGACAATGACTATTTTCAAATGAAAAAATATTAAAATAAATAAATATTAAATATTATGAATTAATATTTTCTAGAATAAGTAGGTACTTATGTACAGACAATGTTGCAAACCATTTTATCACATACACAAATGCTTATACATGATTTATAGCATACAATATAATGATTTATAGAAAGTGGGTCCGTACATCAGTCTTCAAATAAGTTGTTGTTATTGAAGTGATTAAAATCACATTATATACCTCACAACACTATGTTATATGCACCTAAGTAATCACAATAGTGACATTATGCTTTGAAATCATTTATCTTTCAAGGCTATCGTGGCGAAGTGTTAGTATTTGATTGTAAGAGCGATGGTTGTGGGTTCAATTTTCGCTAAGTAGAATTAATGAATTAAAAACTTTTTTGTAAGCCTGCTATGATTGGGTTCCACTACTCAATACGTAATGTTTCTCATTGAGTTAAGAAACAGAAAAAGTTGTGTCTTGACGGTAGGCTCTCCTCGATGCCTTCCCTTATTTACGAAAAATAAAATGTTAATCTGTAAAAACAGGTTCTGTGCATGCTGGACTCATCCACCGAGGGTTCCGTACCAAATTCGTGAGTGTAGGGCCACGGGAAATATAACTTCTAAAAATTCACAAACTTAAGTTTGCGGGCGTATAGGTACACTCCTTTTCTATAAAATTGACGACAACTAAAAGCTTGGAACTGTCTTCTTTTTGTAATTAATTTTGAATTTTTCATATTTCGTCTCGTTTATTCGGGTTTTTCTTTGCTTGTATTGTAAGTTCTTACTTCTAGCCAAATTTGAAAACAAAACACGGCAAAAACGATACATAATGCTCGTATCTTTTAATTGCGTTAACTTAGACGCTTAATTTTTTGTGTGCTCTAAAGATCTGTAGACTTTTGATATGTATATTTGATATTAAATCTCTTGACCTGAATATTTGATATTAATTTCAGCTTGATATCTTTACGCAATTAAAAGAAAAATGGTCTTGACAGGCGAACAGACGTACAGACAGATGAGCAGACAAACAGACAGACGGACAACAAAGTGATCCTGTAAGGGTTCTGTTTTTTTCTTTTTTTTTTGAAGGAGGTCCGGAAAGCACGGGAATTGTGGAATAAATTAGTTGAATTAATAAATTTTAAATATATTGTCTAGTTCATACACACGTTGACCACCAGTTGCCCGCGTCGCGCGAAGGATTTTACACTAAACGGACGACGGGCCATTAAAGCCAGTGAAGCTGAAAAAATGTGGAAATGTCAATATAATATCTTAGGTAATATTATATTGTAATATCTATGACGGTAACAAGATAACTGTTATATGAATAAACATTCAGCTCGCTGTATTTGTTGCGAAGCCACAGATAAATGCCAGTATATACTTGTTAGCATAAGTTTCTTATAATGTAGTAATAGGTGTCACTGTAATTACAAGTACGTCATTTGATATTGTTTCCATTATCGATTGTATTAAGTGGCGGTAGTGTGCTGCGTCTTTTCCGGTGGATTTCCAATATAAGCACAAACGACACGGCACTCATGTTCATTACGTTCTAAGATATTGTCAAGACAACTTGTCATTACAATTCATATTTCAATATTGTGACTACGAGAGTATATATGTATATAACAAGTGTAAATAAATTTATTGTAAAAGCTGGATTTTGTGTCTGACTTGTTGGTTCGCCTAACATACTATTATGTAAAAAGGAAAGATTTGTTTGTGTGTATGTTTATAGTGAATAATCATAAAACTACTTAGCCGATTTTTTAACATCCGTTCCCGATTAGAATGCTACATTATCACTGAGAAACATAAGCTATATTTATTACTAGAAAAATTTAGGGATCCCTAAAACTACTAAAACTTCAATAATATAAATTGATAAAAAAGATGGCATAAAAAGATAGGAATAAGTATAGGAAAGGGATGTTCTGCAAAATGAGAAAACATATCTTTATCTATTAAAAACCTCGTTGTATCATATGTATGTCCCACTATAGCAGGTTTGACAATAATCTATATTTTATATATAAAAGGACTTGTGCTGACTGACTGAGGTAAGACGCACGCAGAGCCGTAACCGCTGATGGTAGAAACGTGAAATTTGGGCAGATGTTTATTTTCATATTCTGGACATCCACTAAGAAGGGATTTTGAAAAATTTTAACCCTAAAGGGATGAAATAGGGGTTGAAAGTTTGTAGAGATTTTTTTTTAAATTGGCACCGATTCTTATAAAATTTTAAATCCAGACTCTTAAAAATATTTCATTGAACACGTATTTCATGGTTTTTAAGAATTCACCCCCTAAGGGTTCAAATAAGGGGGTGAAAGTTCACATGGAAAAATCTTTAAATCGCCATCGATTTTTATAAAAATTTAAATTCAGACTGTTCAAAATATTTTATTTGACACATGTTTCGTGGTTTTTTAGAATTCACACCTAATAAGCGGGCGAAGCCGCGCGCGCCCTCTAGTATTATATAGAAATGCCACCCATGTTATCCATACCTTTATGTCAATCCTTATCCAAATAAAAAAAATCGATTCGAGACTGTTTCAACACCTGCTTGCTACTCACTAGTTTACTCTTTGAATTATTAAAATCGAACATTTCATTAAAAAAAAAGATTTTACGAATTTTAAAAATCCAATATATTATATTGAGGCCAGTCGTGACGCAGCGGCACAAAGTGTGACTGTAAAACCGACTGGTTGTGGGTTCGATCCCCACTGGAGGAGATGCAATATTTACTTAAATTCATATTTCAATATCTTCGCTCTGGTGTCGAGGCAAAGCGCGGCGTTGAGTTGTGCCACTCAACACGCAATGCCTCCAGAATCCGGCAGAAAGTGGAGAATGGAGTGTCTTAACACTAGGTTCCCTCTGCCTACCCTGCTGTGTGCGGGATACAGCGTGAAGCTGATTATATATTATATGACCGTACAAAAACCTATGACATATCACTGACATATTTACAAATCAATATCAAAAACTCCAATAACTTACTGATATAATCAAAATTTGTCTTCAGACAGTAAAAGTTTCGTGAAATGAATGAACAAAACAAACTATCGATAAGAGACTAAAGCGAAAAGTCTTTATAGTGAAAGTTTAAGCTTTCTTTAACCGAACACTCTTAAGTTCTTAGTGATAAGATTCAAAATTAAACAATTAAAAACGTAAAATATGGGAAATTCTTGTAACATTGTGTCATACAGCCGGTAATTTTATTATACGTTTATAGTACAGCGGTTATATTAACAGATATCTTGTTGCATCATTTTAAATTACATATTTTTAAACTTTACTCATATATTAAAACAGAATATATTTAATTAATGGACTAAGTTGTAACTGATTTGCATTTATAAAGCATATTTATGCATTTGTTAGTAAAATATAAAGAAATCTGCTTAAGTTGATAAATAAAATGAAGGTTTTTTGCGATATCTTCTTAATTTTGTTTTAGGTTAAATTTATCCAAGTACACGTAAAATATTATTTATTAAAACTTTGTAAAAGTTAATATTTTAAATTAGTATCCTAGTACGTATCCTCAATATAGGGATTTCTTCTGAAGTGGGCCAGGACTCCGGCTTTGAACAGATATGTTCGTGTAGAGATATTTTTTAAAAATAATCGGGGGTTTTGCTAGTAAAAATTTTCTGAGTAGGTACTATACCATTCTAGGTGGAATTGCCCAACCGGCTCCCTATTTTGACACCCATTTGTGCTCATCTTCTCATCACATTTATTCTATTAACAATATAAGTAACTTATCACTAACTAAAATATTCTTCAAATATCTCCAAAGAACCTTCATGTGAAGCTGCATTGACACCGTTTCAAATAACAATACGTGCATATAAATATCATAACACTTTTTGCGATACTCCACGGTGTCAAGATACCCATTAATTTTACAATAAGTAACATTGTAAAGTCCCATACAAAAGTTATAAGTAAAGACTTTCTGTCATTAAAGATTAATTTCTATGAGATAATGATGATTTAAGCGGCATAACGAGGTGAAATAGTAGAAAATTTCCCGGAAAAAAAGAGGAAAATAGATAGACAATGTATTGTAAACACATTATATCGTCGATATTGTAACAATACGCATTTACATACATATTCATACGTATTTTCACGCAGTTCCTTCTTTTTGTGGGGTTAGAGGAAAAGTGTTAAGACAAAGTGTCATTTATCACCTTTTGTTAGCTTTGGAACTAAACGCCGCGCTTTGACACAACACCAGAGTGAGGAAATGAAAATATGAAATATTTCTTTTCGAATTGGAAGATTCTTTTTTAAATTATAAAATATTATATAATATAGATATTATAGCATTAAATATTAAAACAAAAACATGAGAAGTTATTTTCATAATACATTATCTATGGGTTATATACTATTCAATATAATTAATTAATTATCTTCACAAGTTATTAGAAATTAAGTTTATAAATAAAATAAATAATACATCCAACTTAATCATGAGAATAATTATAAAATATAATACTGTAATTAAAGTAATTATATGTATATATAAAATAATGGAGAAAAGGCTACTGATTGATATCATATCAATACATATTTTAAACGCTGGCCTAATTTTTTTTTCGATTCACGAATTTCTCTTTTTTTTTGAGGTAGACTGTATGTTAAAGTATATAAATAATTACTTTTATATATTAGACGCCAGTTCCCCCACTCGAGAAGATGAAATATTTATTAAAATTTATATTTCCATTTCTTCGCTCTGGTGTCGAGGCAAAGCGCGATGTTGAGTTCTGCCACTCGACACGCAATGCCCCCAGAATTCGGCAGAAAGTGGAGAACGGAGTGTCTTAACACTAGATTCCCTCTGCCTACCCTGCTATGTGCGGGATACAGCGTGAAGCTGATTTATAAATTAGACCCATTACTTTTATACCCAGGCAAGCCCGTTGTAGCATCGTGGGTTCGATTCACACTCGGGGTAATAAATTATTTTCAGATCGTTCTGGTAAATAGACAAGGCATCGTTGAGTTCTGCTACTCAACAAAAAAAAGCTCCTGAAAAATGGACGGTGCTTTAGGATCAGAGTTGTATAACACTATGCGCCATCTGCCTGCTGGTGCCGTGCTCTATACGGGATACTAACTAACGTAAAGCTATTTTTTAGGGTTTCGTATCTTGTGAGGAAAAAAGGAACCCTTATAAGATCGCTTTGTTGGTTTGCATCTGTTTGTCTGCCAAAAGCGTTTATCTCACGAGCGCTTGGTGATTTCGAGTTAAACTGTCTAAACCATATGATCATATGATTTTCTGAAAAAACATATTTTTCTACATTTATTTAAAAAAAGATATGGCCGTTTTTAAAGCGTATTAAGACGCTTTAAAGGGAATCAAAATTCATAGGGTACTTCTTTATTTGGTTGACCTAAAATTATGAAATTTGGCAAATAGCATGTATAGGTAGTACTAGTTCAGGAAAAAATTGTATTTTGAAAATTGCACATTTGTGGTGAAATCCTAAAAAATAATAGAGGAGCAAAATATGGTATTAAAACAGCTAGTTCAAGTGAGGTATCAGATGAAAGGGCTCTGGCTAAGCTAAGTAATTTCAGAAAAAGCTTGAGACCTTCAATTTTTGTGCGGAACCCTCGGTGGGCGAGCCCGACTCGCATTTGTCCGGTTATTTTTACTTTAAAAGTTGTGGAACTTGACATTTTGCTTTGCTTAAATTGACCAAGAATATAAACATATTTTTAATTGTATTTACATACAAAGCATGCAGGGAGCGAACCCATAACTATCTTGCGTACAATCTTGAATGTCCGAAATCCACCATGATTGTTTTTAACGTTAGATCTATATTAAAGATTCATTTCACATTTAGTATAAAGAACATAAGCCTTTAAATAATTAAAACGAAACTAAGTGAAATAGTTATATTAGTTTATCTGGCAAATAGCAAAGTAAGCTGGTTCTTTCCGGTTTCCAATTTTTGAGACATTACGTATTAAGCGCCCAAACTCAGTTCTACTCTTTTTCTTATCTGAGCAAGAAAATGAAAATAATTGCGTTTACTGTCAAAGGATGAGCCTCCATCTTTTATTAAAATTCTAATTAATTCGTTTCATTCGAATAGATTATTCCAAAAAGCTGTAAAATTCATATTAGCAACAAGTATGCCAATATAATATGAGCATATCATAATATATGCCAATAAAGTACGGTATTATGCCTTACGAGACCTCATATAATGCAATATTGTAATAAAACAATTGTATACATTCTATAGGTCAGATCGACTATAAATCATTAAGTTAAGGTTTTTTTTTTTACTTTTGTTCAGTCCATCTGTCGGAAACCGTCTTCCATCCCGCAATATTTAAAATTTTTATAAGTCAAAAAAAATTTTTTTTTAAATCTCTAAGTGTCAAGTGATTTCACTAAAAGTTATTTATTAATAAAGAAATACGTGGTAGCAGAATAGATTACCGTTCCACACTTTCCACCGAATTCTGGAGGCATTACGTGTTGAGTGGCAGAACTCAACGCCGCGCTTTGCCTCGACACCAGAGCGAAGATATTGAAATATAAATTTAAGTAAATATTTCATCTCCTCGAGTGGGGATCGAACCCACAACCAGTCGGTTTTACACACTACTTCACACACTATTACTTCACACTATGTGCACCTGCGCCACGACTGACCTCATACAAATAATAATTTACGAAGAATATCAAACAACACGACATTGAAAACTAAAGATTTAGCCGATTCAATAAAACTATTGTATAAAATAACTCTTTCAGGAAATCGCTATTTTCTTACAGCATACTTTAAATTTATACTTTTTATTATATCAAAATAGCCCTTATGTTGCCCCACAACCGTTCTTTCAGTGTTAATTCCATAATAATTGGATTTTTTATTTATGAACCGATTGTAATTACGGAAGCTTGTCAGATTCTAATAGTGCATACAACTGCATTTAAATCGGTTAAACCGATTTTGAGATTAGTCATTGAGATCAACAAACGCACAGACAAACATTTTAAAAAATCATTGTTTTGAGTTCTATTACAATTAATAAAAGCCTTCAATAACACTTTATTTCATACAAAAAAAAAGAGCGTACGCAAACTTAATTTTACGAATTGTACTTTCCGTTGACCTATTCCGCCGTTGCCGTTGTTCTATTCTCTATGAGGTACTTTCGGGAACAAAACGTCCATAGTCATCAATTCATTTCTAGAACGTACTTCGAAGGCGGTACTAGTAGAATAATTTGTATTTGGTTAGGTTGAGAAGAACTCGAACAGTGGCGCTGAGATCACTATATTTGAATGGGCAATGCTCTCAAGCTTACACTTGAGTCTCAATCTTAACCCCACTCTGCAACACGATGAACAACCGTACGATGGATCCAGGGAATGCTATTAATATATATTTTTTTCTCATACATATATTAGATAGATGATTGTCTAAATAAAAATTTACAACCAACGTAATATTTTGAGGCCAGTTGTAGCGCAGAGGCACAAAGTGTGACTGTAGAATCGATCAATCGGTTATGGGTTCGACTCCCCACTCGAGGAACTGAAATATTTATTTACATTTATATTTTCATTTTTTCGTTCTGGTGTCGAGGCAAAGCAGCAGGGTTAAATTCCGCCATTCCATACAATGCCTCCAGAACTCGGCGGAAAGCGGGGAACGGAGTGTCTTAAAACTAGGTTCCCTCTGCCTACCCTGCTGTGTGTAAATATTACAGCGTGAAGCTGTAATATTTACATTTAATTTAATAACAATACAATGTACGATAATACTTAATTATACGGTGTATAATAATGCTAATAAGCAGAAAGCAGAGAAACCTTTCACTAAATCTACCCTAGCTTAATACAGAAATATAACAAAGTATGATATAATATCTTAATCAAAATCTAATTTTGTTTCAGAGACCCCATTCGAAGAAGTCACAGATGCGCTATACAACAAAGCTGTCAAATTCCTAATGACACACGACATGCAATTACAATTGCCAGAGATGATGTTCCACGGATCCACGTTGAAGATATCTCCGAGAGCTCTAACGAAAACTGGTGCTTTAGTTCATATTGACTTGGCGCCGAAGGAAATTGGTGAAGGCAGAATATTCTTTCATAAAATTAGTAAGTTTTTTTCAATTTTTTAAACATGATATACTCAAACGAATACTGTTGTTTTCTATTATGTTACCCCGCAAAATATAAAAAATGTAATATTAATTATAAAATGATATGTTTTTAAAGTGAGTTTAAATATACAGGGTGTAACTTACAACACCGCAAAAAATATTTACAATATGATAAATATTACCCCTGATTACAATAAAAAAAAATACAATTGCATTCAGGACATGTTCCTACCTCTCTAGTATGATATCTCATAAAGTTATAAAAAAGCAGTTTTCAGTAAAAAAATAACAGTAATTAGTTTCACATGATAAATAACCAGGTGGATTCCAAGATTCTCTTTTTGCCGCTACTAATTTCACCAATCATCGTTCTTCTCAATCATTTGACCTAGAAGTTCACATCAATCTGCAAACATAATATAATAAATACAAATAAATACACAAAGGCACAAAGTGTGACTGTAAAACCGACTGTTTGTGGGTTCGATCCCCACTCGAGGAGAGGAAATATTTACTTAAATTTATATTTCCATTTCTTCGCTCTGGTGTCGAGGCAAAGCGCGGCGTTGAGTTCTGCCACTTAACACGCTATTCCTCCAGAATTCGGCAGAAAGTGGGGAACGGAGTGTCTATACTAGGTTCCCTTTGTCTACCCTGCTTTGTACGGGATAAATCGTGAAGCTGATTTATTTTATTTTATTTACAGAAAAATATTTGAAGAAGAAACTAATAATGGCTGCCATTGGTATTATAGTTGCTGTGAAATTAATAGCCCTTAAGTTGGTTTTCGTTTTACCAGTTATTTTTGGAATAACCACAGCTAAGAAGTTGTTTATGAAGATCCTGTTGTTCCTCTTCCCAGCACTAAGTCATATATTTAAACTGTGTTCTTGGTATCATCAGAACTATCATACCACGAAGTATCATCATCATCACCATCTGATCACACATCATCATAAAGTAAGATTTAATTAAATGTTTTTTTTTATTATTATTATTTTCATATTATATTGATATTGGTTAAACTGAATAATGTAAAATTTAAGTATTAATTTCAATAAATTCCGCATTTTATTCGTGTTAATGAATTATAGATTTACATTATATAATTATATTATTATTTTTATATCAAAAATATCTTAGTATTTCATTAAAGCAAGTAAATTATATCTTAACAATATATTTCCAGGTTCCCCACTCTCATCATTCCCACGTATATGGGCCACCAGCCCATGGTGCGGTAGTAGTCAAGCAAGGCAGTCATGTGGACAGTCCACCGGCGTCTTTAGATCACTATCCTCAAGATTGGGAGCTATCTGGACCTGGACTTGGTAGCGAGTTAGTGTTTTTAAAATATTTTTATTAATAGATTTCTATTAGCTTTATCCTATATATATTGTGAGAGATAGAGTGAACCAACACCACCTTGACACCAGTCAAGACATGCAGTTTCAGCTATCCTCCTCATTTCGAGACATCACGTGGCGTTTCCGACGCGGGGAGAATAAAAATTCCCCACAATTTATTTTACCCCATGATTCCCATGTAGGAATCGAACACCAAAACTATAGTCTTCAGAGTGGCAAGCTGTAATTTCTTGTCAACAATTGTGATGTCTTAAAATAATAGTATTGTAATTTTTAAAAATGTTTACTAATACGTTATATAATTTAAAATGTAATTGCTTTTCAGATATCTGTCCGATATCCATCGAAACGCCATAGCCAATTTCAAGCCTCAAGAAAATGACTTAAACGAAATCAACGCTTGGGGTCTTGGATTTCCACCAGGTAAAGAAATATATTGGGGATTTATAATTGAAATATTGTAATTTTCTGTCCTAAAACAATAATTTGATTTTGTTATTGAAGTATTAATTCTGAGTCAGATGTAGAACTCTCTTTTAATTCTCTATCTTAAAATTAAGAAGCCATCGTGGCCCAATGGAACAGCATTTAACTCTGCCAACACTAAGGTTATCAGTCGATTCAAATTCGAGGGAATGATTATATTTAAAATATTTTAAATATAGTCGTTCCCTCATCGAGTGTCTTAAGACTACTTCCATTGCCTACCCCGCTTTGCCTTGCTACTAGAGCGAAGAAATGAAAATATTAATATATTAATAATTTCTTCCCACGAGTGGGATTCGAACCCACAACCATCGTGATTACAATCACACGCTTGTGCCACTGAGCCACGACGGCCTCATCTCATTTTTTAAAATGGTTATATCTTGATATGTCTATAAAACATACGTTATTACTTGAATTTAGTTCGTATTTTCTATTATATTTTTCAATATTTCATGTATTATTTATTCTCTTTAATAAAATATATGTTTTTATATTTGTTATGTATATTTATTTTTAGGGCAATCATTAAATGTTGGAGAATATGCAAGTCCCACTGCAATAGTTCCCAATACAATTGCACCTAATACGGGACAAAACATGGTTGTTGGTAACAACGCTGCAAGGTAAAGACTTTTTTTTTATGGTAGTTAAATAAAAAAAAAATAGCTTCACGCTGTATCCTGCACACAGCAAAGTAGGCAGAAGGAACCTAGTGTTAAGACACTCCGTTCGCCACTTTCTGCCGAATTCTGAAGGTATTGCGTTTTGAGTGGCAGAACTCAACGTCGCGCTTGTCCTCGACATCAGAGCGAAGAAATGAAAATATAAATTTAAGTAAATATTTCATCTCCTCCAGTGGGGATCGAACCCACAACCAGTCGGTTTAACAGTCACACTTTGTGCCGCTGCGCCACGACTGGCCTCAATGGTAGTTATATTAGTCATTATGTAATAATCTTTTATTTACAATTAATATGTATATAAGAATATGAAGAATAGAGTGTCTTAATACTAAGCTCTCTATGTTTGTTTTCATTCACAAGTGAGGTAACGTGACTGTGGAGATGTGTGTTATGTGTTTTATATAAAAAATATAACATATTAAAGCCAGTCGCGGCGCAGGGGCATGGGCGAGTGACTGTTAACGCGACAGATTGTGGGTTCGATTTTCACTCGAGGAAATATAATATTTTATATTTTCATTCGCCCTGGCCAGTTGCGCCATTCAAGATGCAATGCCTTCAGAATTCCGAGGAGAATGGGAAACGGAGTATCTTCACACTAAGTTCTTTCTACCTTTTGAAGCTAAAAAATCTTTCCTTAAAGTATACTTTAAAAATATTATTTACAGACCGGTGGGACCTCCACAAAATCCATTTTATCGACATAAAAAAACGTCGCCGCGAGATCCGGCGCAAGCAGAAAAGGATGCTTTGGTAATAAAATATTTTACACTGCATATCGTTTTACGATGTCTTGTCGCATCTTTCGCGTTTTAAAATTTTATAACCTGCCAATATGTACGTGAATTAAAATATTGTCAAATTTTATTAAAATAACACACTATTGTTTATTTTTTGCATACAACATAAGATTACCTAAAATAATTTAATACAGATTGATTATTTATACAAAATAAAAAAAAATACATCAATTTTTTTTCTACAGAAATAATAATAAATTATTTAGTTACATTAATACAATTTTATTTACAACTTTAACGTTTAATTTACAAGGTGCAACAGCACAATGATCGGAAACGCAACGGTTGTGGGGTTGGGTGTTCGATTTCCATTTGCCGGAATACATTATTTTGTCACTCAATACCTTCAAAATTGGGTGGAAAGTGGGAAATGGAGTGTCTCAACACTAGTTTCCCTCATCTTATCCTGGTTACAATGTAAAAAAAATCTCTTATAAGGTATATATTTTTTAGATTCGCGCAGCCTCTCTAGCATCCCGAGCGCCGCCATCACCAGTACGAGATGAATTATTAAGAGTATCAGCGGCTAAATTATCTGAAAGTAATCGTGTTAAAGCTGAAACTGAATTAGTTAGACAACAACAGGAAATATTGGCTGCGCAGGACCCGGTTAGTAAATTTAAAATTAAATTAAGGTGTTGCAGCCATTATATTGTAATAGAGTTATATTTGGGGCGATATAACTCTATTACAATATAATGGCTGCAACTGGAGGGCGATGGTTGTGGGTTCAATTCTCGCTTGGGGGCTTAAATTATTTTAATTTTCCCATTCTGAGGGATAACCTTCGCCACTTAACATCCAATGTCTTGGGTTCAGACGGAAAGTGGGGAACGGAGTATTTTAATTAGGTTTTCTCTCATATAATGTATACTTAAAATTTATGTGAACTAAAAATAAATGAAGTAAAATTTTATTATTGAATTTAAGTCAAAAGCGATCCAAAACAAAAAAATAGAAACGTCAGATCCTTTGAATAAACAGGAATATAATTTGGCGAAATATAATTATAAATTGACGTTTGCCAAATATTCATAGCAAAATTGTATAATCACTGTAAAATCTACCAACACAAAATTAAGGTGTTACCAACACTACAGTACGGTCGACGAGTCATGGCCTCATTGCCTACCGCCGACCGCTAAAAATAAGAAAATACATGACAAAAAAATATTACAGAATTCTTCTAAAATATCAACGAAATTATTATAACAACACATCCACATTTTTAATGTCATACCTTTCAAAAGTTCACTTTCACTACCGAATAAGGAATACAACAAATTGACTCACGACGCTATAAAGTCATGTGAAATGACATTTTTTAAGTTTTCCCCAAAGAGCTTCAATACGTGACAGTTTTACTTATTTCTTACAAATGTCGCTGTGTTTGTGTACGTTTTTAATAATTTATGTTTATTATTATTATGCTTTTATAGAATTTTGAAAAGAAAAGTTTAGTCTGTGTGGTGCAACTCAACGCCGCGCTTTGTCTCGACGCCAGGACTAGAAATAAAAAATATTAATTATTTCATTTCCTCAAATGGGTATCGAACCCACAACCACCTGTGGCTTTTCACAGTCACACAGGCCCCTGCGCTACGACTATTACTTTTTTATTATTTGTTGTAGTGTATTATAACTGTAATGGTTTTATATTTCTTCGCTCTGGTGTCGTGGTTAAGCGCGGCGTTGAGTTCTGCCACTCAACACGCAATGCCTCCAGAAATCGGCAGAAAGTGGGGAACGGAGTGTCTTGACACTAGGTTTCCTCTGCCTACCCTGCTGTGTGCGGGATACAGAGTGAAGCTGATTTATTTATTTTATTTATTTTCTGTTTTTATATATGAATCAATAATGTTGTTTCTTTATGTGTTAAGATCAATGTAGAGTTTTATTTACTACGTATATAAATTAACAGGGGCACTACCGCGCGACTATAAACGCGACAGTTATGGGCTTATCCCGAATAAACATTGAATTTGGCACCCATATACGTATATCTACTGTTCTTGTGCCGATGAAATCGAGAACGATACATTATTATATTTAACTTGGTTCTCAGTTCACATTTAAGTTTTTTATGGGATATCATTACTTTTTGTAAAGAAATTGAATATTAATCGTTATTACTTTGTTATTTTATAAAATTGCTCTATTCTCTTATGTTCTTTGATCTAACTTTTATATTTAACGATTTTTTTTTACTTTTTGATAATAATTATTAATATCGATTTTATTCCTGTAAATGTCGATGGTCCATAGATAAAGTATCGAAAGTGAAAAATATCAAATGTTCTTATCGCTCTTTTGAACTACTAAGCAGGAGAAGTAAGAAATGTAGTTTTAATTATTTTTTCAAAATTTCAATAAAATATTCTATAGTATCTTTGTTAGTTGATTAAAACGGAAATAAAATAAATTTGCTTTTTATAAATTTGCAATTTTTTCTTTACGTAGGTATCGTTGACGTGTATGTCGCCTAGCTGTGGATTAGGTTTTTGATGTGATGAGTGAATCAGTCACAAAAATGCCTATTTTTAAACGTTAATATAACAATAACCGTCACATAAAATTTTGCATATTTGCTAAAACCCCCTAGTTTTAGCAAATATGCAAAATTTCATGCATATATTCGCTTGCTCATTATGATAGGATTTTTAACTTGGCTAGACAACGCTAGCGCGTGTCTTAATGCCACCGTTTAATTTTTAATATCTATTAATTTCATTACATATTTTGAATTAATAAAAATAAAAAATATTTTCAGGAAACCGTTACAGCGGAGAAATTCTATGGAAACTTACTAGAAAGAGTCGATACGATATTAGCTTCTATAGGCGCTAAAGATATAGGATGTAGAGAAAGGGCGGTGTGTGCATTATACAGTGACCCATTCAAGCATTCGCCGTATAGCAATCTAGTGTCGAATGAATTGAGCAAGTAAGTGAATACTTCATAATACATATATAAATAATATGAAAATAAATACAGCTTCACGCTGTATCCCGGCTATGAGTAGACAGAGGGAACCTAGTATTAAGACACTGTGTTCCCAATTTTCTGTCTAATTTTTGAGATTTACATGATGAATGGCCGAACTTAACGCCGTGTTTTGTCCCGTGACCAGAGCGAGAAAATGAAAATAAATAATTTCTCTATATATAATAAAAATGAAAACAAATAATCTATCAGAGCGTCTCTGCTTACGTACAAAATTGTTTTAAATATATTCTACTGTTTTATTTAGGAGAGCACTTATAAAAAACAATAGTATCATTATTTATAAAATATCTTATGAATAAAATTCTAATGAGAAAAATATCTTAAATGCTAATCCTCTAAACTTACCAGATTTTTTTTATTGAGAAAAATGTATGTAGATTATTTGTCTGTATATTAAATAAATCTACCTATATGTCCATTAAAGTTAAATATTTTTTGTGAGTAATAAAATCGGTACGAATTCAAGAGACTGCGTAGCTGAATTTAATTCAATTTATCTTACCAGAGCGAAGAAAATAAAAATAATTCATTTCTTCGAATGAGAATTTAACCCACAACTATCCTGTTTACAGTGAAGCTCTGTCCCACTGTGCCATAATGGCCGCTCGTATACATATACGGTATATTGATTTTTTTTAATTATTTTTCAGGGATTCCAGTGAGCTTGTACCGCCAGCAGAAAGCAAAATGGCATTCCGATACTTCAGATACGTACAAGCAGCACGAGATGGACAAGAATCCAATGACTGCCTAAAAATATATCCTCAATGTAATATTGATTATAGCAAGAAATAATTATTTAATTGTGTATGTGAGTTTGTCACACTATTTCTACAAAACGAATGCACCTATTTTGGTGTAATTTTGTGTTTATATTCTAATTACTTCCTGGATGGTTCGTAAATATAATAAAGCCCGAGCTGGTGTTTTAGTCAATATGTGCTAATTTCTTCGCTCTGGCAACAAGACAAAGCGCAGCTTTGAGTTCAAACACTCGACTCGGAATGTCTCAAGAATTCAATGGAAAACGGGAAAAGGAGAATGGAGTTTTTTAACACTAGGAATTCAAGTTCCCTTTGCCTACCCTGCTATTTGTGAGATATAGCGAAAAAAGAAATGCGCGAAGTCTTTTAAATAGGACCTAGACTTACTTGACACGAACTTCAATAAACATTTAAAAAATTTTGAAATGGCTGCCTACAATGCTAAAAGAGGGATATGCGTCAATGAAATTGTAAAGATAACTTCTTTTTTTGAGAACTGCATTTATTAAAATAATCAATTCCAAATAATAAACAGATTATATATTAATAGACAAGAAAAGAAAGTAAAAAAAATATGTAAATTGTTTGTACTGTTGCTTAAAATAAATATTGATATATAAGCGAAAAAATGCATTTACTTTTTAGAATAAGTTGTACATTTTAAATTTTAACTATTATTAGCTTTACTTTTATATTGACTAACTTATTTATTTATTTATTTATTTATTGCTTTGTTGACTGAAGGCAAATGAGTTGTTGATTTAATTTTAATTTAATTTTCTACTTCTACTTTAATTTAAGAATACATGTTAAATTTCCTTCGGGTTGTTGAAGCTTAATCGTAAGCTAAACTTAGAGCCATCAAGTCACTAGGACGTTACTTAAATTGTAATTATTTATTTATTTTTATTTTTAAATGTTATTCGTTAAATAAAGAGATATTTTTAAATTTTTGTTTGTTATATTTTTTCATTGCAAAATTATAATATATGTATGTATGTATTATATTTTAAGCATACAGCTTTTATTTTTCAGCTTCACTCAAATTCCCGTAGAAGGACATGCAGTAGTGTCAAGTATTCCGTTCTCAGCTTTCCACATGAAACGGAACAATTGCATAGAATTGCTTTTCTTTTACTAGGGCGGGCAAATGAAAATATTTTACCCCAAATGAGAATCGAATCCACGAACATCTCTTTAGCGCCACACGCTAACCCACATATAATATAGTAAAGACATCTTTACATAGATATCGTAAATGATTAGTTACCTAATACATTATAATATAAGGATAGACCGTTGACTATCCGGTCCAACTAAGGAAACAAAAAATGACAAAAAAAAAGAATTAAGTCAATTTTACATAACTTTATTTTAAGACATTATTAATTTAATCAATAACATTTATTAAATAAATATTATATTTAAAATAAAATCTAATCAGTGTATACATAAGGAAATTTCTCTTCACCCAACTTATAGCTCACATCTAGGAAATAATTCGGTTTCAATTTGGGAGCATGGTATTTGGTGTCGTTGAATCTCACATCAAGCCATATGTAAGGCAATCTCGATTCGTAAGCGTCCCATAGAAAGTCCAGAACTATATGTGTGTCGATGACAGTGAAGTAATGTACTAGTCTTTCCGACCGTAGTCTCATGCTGAAAGCTCCTAAACCTATTAAACCGTCGTAGGCCCAGGAGAGGCCTTTATAACATCGATGTATTGCTGCACCACTATCGATACCATATTTGGCCCAGTCTCCGTTTATACATAAAAACCAGCCCCATTCGGTCTGAAAATATTTAGTGTTGTATGTAATTTATAATATAGGTTTTTTTTTTTAATAGGGAGGCCAGTCGTGGCGCAGGGGCACTAAGTGTGATTATAAAATCGACTGGTTGTGGGTCCGAATTCCGCTCGAGGAAATTAAATATTTATTTCAATTTATATTTTCATTTCTTCGCTCTAGTGTCAAAGCAACGCGCGGCGTTAAGTTCCGCCACTCGACACGTAATGCCTTCAGATTTCAGTGGAAAGTGGAGAACAGAGTGTCTTAACTCTAAGTTCCCTCTGCCTACCATATTGTTTGCGGGATACAGCGTGAAACTGAGGTATTTTTTTAGTTTTACCTGTATCCTGCATATAGCAGGGTAGGCAGAGGGAAGCTAGTGTTCAGACACTCCGTTCTCCACCTTCCGTTGAGTTTTGAAGACATTAAAGAAGACATTAAAGAAGACGTTAAATGGCGAAACCCAACGCCGCGGTTTTTTGCCTTGGTACCAGAGCGAAATTAAAATATTTAATATTTCATTTTCTCGACTCGGAATCGAATCCACAACCTGCCATGTTTACAGCTTATTATTATAATATTAATGTACCTTAGGACAAACTGGTAAAGACTCATTAGTTCTAACTACATATTTGTGGAAAGGCGTAGGTTTTCTTTTATAAGCCCACATGAATTGAAATCCCACTACTAAGAAATCCTCAACGGATGGAGGCGTGGGCGGTCTCTGATCTTTTCTGTAAAAAAAAATAATTAATCAAGGGTTATTTTTTATATAAATTATGAAAATAGTGAAGTTATAAAACTGTAGATCTTTAATAGATACAAGGCAGAGTGATTCTAGAAAAAGGTTTATGTTTCATTATAGAAGTATGTTGTAAAAGGACGATGAATATTAATAAAAAAAAATAAGTTCCAGGCGGATTCGTCCAACGCGGCTTCCGTACCAACTTTAGGGCTGTAACTTTCAAAAGTTGATAAACTTAAGTTTGTGGGCATATGCACTCATTTTGTATGAAATGAACTACAAATATAAGTTTATAGTGTTTTTTTTTCTATGAAATACCTATAAATTTTCACATTTCAGATTTTTTGATTATTTTTTTTGTAAATTCCTACTTCATGCTGAATTTCATAACTGTAGGAACCCTATAGGTTTTGATTACGCGGCGATTTTCATACAAAATACAGCAAAATCGAAGCCAAAATGCTCGTATCTTTTGATTGCATTAACTTAAAAGCTTGACAATTTTTATATTACAAAAATATATTTAATATTACGCATGTGAAGTAGCTCTTAAGCAAAGGTAAGCACTGTTTGCGTTCCAATAATATCCAAACACGGTATATGTAGAGGCCCACACGGCGAGATCGAACGTGACAGAGAATGGATGTGAACGATTCACGTTCTCAGGATAGTGCCACTGAAATATGAAAATTTTAATTCTATTATTATTAGAAAATAAAAACGTAATAAAAATTATTAATAGATACATATGTTATTGCTTATTAATTTACTTTATTAAAATTTAGCCTATATTGGCGCTGCTATTTAATGTAACTAAAAAAACTGGTTAAATACGAGTAGGACTCGCTCACCGTGGGTTCCTTACCAATTTCAAGATTGTAGGTCAACAAGAAGTTTAGTGATAATAAGTTTAGCGTTTAGCGATAAAAACAGCATAATTGACTTCCTAGCCTATAGTAGCTTTATGTTCATTGTAAGATTTGAAAATATTTAGAAAAGCATAGTAGCGACAGAGTATTTGAATTTTAATAAGTTGTGCTCCATGGGCGCAAACGCGACATGTGCCACCACTCTTCATTTACACTTCATTCTTCGTTCGATTCCTTCGTTATTTTCATTTTTTCGCTTTGTTGTTGAATCCCTTCAATCAACACGTAATGCCTCCAGAATTCGAGAGAAATGGGGAACGAAGTATCTTAACTCTAGGTTCCTAGCCTGCTACCCTTCTTTGGATAGAGCGTGAAACCGATAAATAATAATAATAAGTTCAAAAAATACTCACCAAAGGATGATAATGTATACGTGCTGGTGACAAATACATAGAACTGTTAAAATTGTTATGGTTTGTATCGTACCATGCTCCCAGAACATTTTCTAATATTGGAAAATCGTATTTATCTTGCAGTATTAGATGAGTAGATGTTGCCGTGGTCAGAATGTGGCGCGATGTGATAAGGGCGCAGCCGGCGAGTGGAATCAAACGTTTGTACACTGTGGTGCAGTAGCACCCGATATATCTGGCAGAGTACTGTAATTTTTTTAATGAAAATATGAGATACTTTTAGAAAATGTATAAAAAAAACAATTTATTCGGATTTGAACCCGCGTCGTTTGGAAAACGTTCAAGCGCTCTCGCCACTAAGCCATTAGTTACAGCTTATTTGTGTTGTTATTGGATCCCACTCCAGTACGTTTAGATCTCGCGCTTTATGTGAAATATTATACTAGCGGCTCGCCCACGGCTTCGCCCGCTTAAAATACATGAATATTGATTTAATAAGCAGAATTGATTGACAACTATAATGACTTCTAATATGATTTTTGTACGACATTATCGTCAAATAATATTGATTGTTTTAAATAAAAAAAATACGACCATTGTTGATATTTGATATTTATAAAATATACATAAAGCTAACTATTTATTACACGTATATATTTTTGTAACCTTGTTTTTTTTACCTATATAATATACTCTGTTAAATGTGCTGATATCAGTGAATAATTTAATTTACTCATTCAGAAACAGCCTTAAATGTTAAATTATTGATTTGAAGGATTCATAATATTCTTTGTAAAATAACTGTAATAATTGCATATTAACTCCTGTACAGATTTTAAATTAGTTACATATATTATATGAACGAACCAACCAAAAAATCTTTGTATTTACTTGATATTTCTTTCAGGATCGTTCTTAATCTCTGTCTTGAATTAATTACGACTTCTTTGAAATGACGATAACGTTTTTTTTAATGAACTGATTTTGATGAACTAAACTTTAGTATTTAAGTTGAGTTAAAACAAAGCAATTGGTGAAATTTTCAAGTAAATCGTTTCAGTACTTTCAGAGAAAAATGTGGACAAAATATGTCGACAGACAGACAGGTAGACAGACAGACAAGAAATTAAAAAAAAATCTTTTTGCTTTCTATTATTCTTTTTAAGTGTCCCTCTATCCATTTCAGTCAAAATTACTTAATGTACAGACAAAATATTTTTACTGTCTTATTATATAGGTATAGAGATTATAATTAACAAGAGACACACAGGGCTTCGCCCGCGTAAACTTATATCATAGCTAAATTGTACATAAATTATAACGTAAAGCTTCAATTATGATTTTAATGTGTTCAATAATCTTGAAAACAAAATTATTTGAATTAATAAAATGGTATAATATACTAGTAGGATTAGTGTTTTATTTGTTACTTTTTTTGTTTATAAATTGAAACGCATTTTTTTTATTTACACACAGACAAGCACACAAATGAATAACATAAATTATACCGCACACAGCAGGGTAGGCAAAGGGAAGTGTTAAGACAGTGCGTTGACCACTTTCTGCCGAATTCCGGAGGCCTGCGTATTGAGTGGCGAAGTCGACGACGTGCTTTGCCTCTACAAGAGAGCGAAGAAATGAAAATATACATTTAAATAAATATTTCATTTTTCAACTGGGGTTCGAACCCACAACCAGTCGCGTTTACAGTCACACTTTGTGGCTCTAAATGAAGAATATATTGTGTCTTAACACATAGTTCTCTATGGCTAAACTTATCCAATAGGAGATTTGTAATGAAAAGCAAAAACAATACTTACAGTAGTCGACCATTGAATGGTAGCCTTATAATGTGGGGATGCCCTATAAGGCCTTAACATTTCTCCGTACCAGCCCTCAAGATGTGGCAAAAAGAAAGGTTCCTCTACCCGAAAATCCGGTGTTTCGTATTCATATGGTACTCTTTCATCGGTTCCTTGTAAGAATGGTGATGAAGTGGACGTATAACGTGTGGGGTCATGCTCCTTTTCTATAGGTGGAGCGTCCCACTGTACGGCTCTATATGAGAGAACGATTTTAGGCCATATAATTATAATTAACCTGAAATTAATTAATTTGGTGATTATTGTTTCTTTATATTTCTTAAGTTAATTCCAGTTTCCCAACTTTACACACAATGCCTCCAGAATTCGGCGGAAAGTGGGGAGCGGAGTGTCTTAACACTAGACTCTCTCTGACCACTCTGCTTCAGGCGGGATACAGCTGTACATATACAAAATATGTAGTGAAGTGGTAAGAGCATTACTATCAGTATTTTTGATATAGAAAAAAATGTAAGCTGTTTGAAAAGCTTAACATATTACAAGACTATAAAATTAAGTTGCCTATAAAAGGTAAACTTACCAAAGACACTTCATTATGTCGTAATGAAGTGATGCTTATGCACAATAGTACTTATATTTGATTTTAAAGATGAAAATGTTGCCATTTGTGACATGATAATTATTCTTAAGGTATTGCATTTTTTAACTGTATGAATTATGGCCCAAAGGAAGAGAGTTTTGACAATGCTTGAAAAGAACGTGGTCAGAGCGTTTTGGGCAAATATGATCATACTTTCTCCAAAAAAGTATATTAGAAGAAAGTCTTTCCTGTGGTTTTCCTTAATGATATCGAGGTCATCGTGACGCCGAGTTCCGAGATTGAGCTTTGCCACTTACAAGAATTAACGGAAACGGAGGAAACAGGGAGTGTCTTAGCACTAGTTTCCTGGAATGTCTTAGCACTAGGTTCCCAGGCTCCCTCTGCCTACCATGTTTTGTGCAGGATACAGCGTGAACCTAAAAAAAATTAAAAATCCCCTATACATATCGAGTATACAGGGTGCAGACAAGTTCATCCTCAATTTCGGCAACGCATTCACAACCGCTTACTATAACGCAATCTCTTCTTTTTCCATAAAAATCCTGCAAAATAATTTTAAAAGTCTGACAACACAATAAATTCTTTTATAGGATATTTTCCCCGTCTATTATCAAATGCATTGTTTACGAAATGAAAGGAATGTAAGAAAACAGTGAATTTCTTTCGTTTGTTCTTTTGTAGTTCAGATTTTTTTTCAAATAGTATTTTCAACGTAACGTGACAATGTGTATGTTTGTGTTTGACATATATGTATATTAACTTGATTTTGAAACAAAGAAGCTAACGTGGTAGAGTGAAAAAGAGTCTGTTCGTTCCATCGCCCACGCTAGCTATAATTATTGGTACAACATATATAAATATTATTAAGGTTTTCACTCTCACATTGCTATAAGCAGGACATATTATAAGGTATGTTAAAATTAAAAGAGAACGGAGTGTATTAACACTGGGTTCCTTTTGCCTACCCTGCTATTTACAGCGTCAAGTTGAACAGAAATTAAAATCCTCAAAAAAATATTTATAGTAAAACACACTTAAAAGTGTTTCACTTAAAAATGCAGTCATATCAATGTCAATCGTAAATTATAATTCGCAATTAGAATTGCATGCTATTTGAAATTATTTTAAAGATAAAGAAAAATAATGTAAGCCGTTAAAGTAAACCTTTTGATGTTTAAATACTTATGCAAGCATAGATTTACCTTCCCAAAATTTTTCACTCCACCTACAGTTATCACAAATTTTGAAACATTTATTAATATAAATATAAACTTTTTAATAAAATATCTGGAAACCATAAAACGGTAAGAATTCATGTTTTTTAGCCTGCAATTCATCGAATAACTACATTTACCTCGACATTAGTCTAGTTTTGTAAAATTCCTATTGAAAACTGTGCCGATAAAGCTACAGTTCTTTGTAAACATCAGCAATTCGAGTGATATGACCTAATGACTTAAAATTGTGCAGCTAACAATGAAAATTTCTAGTATACTGTTGAAGCTAGTTTCAATTTTACCCTTGGTAAGATTTTCTGATCTTTTAATTATACTTTTTTTGAACAGCTTCATGCTGCATCCATTCGTCATTGTAGGAAAGTCAAAGTGTTAAAACACTCGAGATAATGTGTGTGGAGTCGCGGAACTGAAAACTGCACTTTAACAGACTTAATTGAGGCCAGTCGTGGCGCAGCGGCACGAGGTGTGACTGTAAAACCGACTGGTTGTGAGTTCGATCCCCACTCGAGGAGATGAAATATTTACTTAAATTTATATTTCCATTTCTTCGCTCTGGTGTCGAGGTTAAGCGCGGCGTTGAGTTCTGCTACTCAACACGCAATGCCTCCAGAATTCGGCAGAAAGCGGGGAACGGAGTGTCTTAACACTAGGTTCCCTCTGCCTACCCTGCTGTATGCGGGATACAGCGTGAAGCTGATTTATTTGATTTATTTATTAACAGATTAACGGGTTAAATTAATAATATTTCAGGTAACAGTTTCTACATTAACTGGAATAAACAGGCATAAAAGAGCCAACTTGGACAACTTCAACATACTTCTGAATATTTACAAAATGAATCCTTTAAAACATTCAAAGGTATTCAATACGTTTTCTAATAGTATACTTTTACCGAGGCCGGATGAACTGCGTCCTGCTTTGAATTATAATTCGGATGAAAGTAGTATACGAAACGATACGATGGACTTAAAACGTGTAGAAGAAATACACCAATCAACTACCCCATCTTCGGACAAAAGTGATTTAATTTTAACAGATCTCAGTGCCTTATTTAATTCAACTTTTGATAAAATAACTTATAATAGAATGAAAAATGTAAGTAACTTTGATTTAGACGAAAATTCTTCAGAAAAATTAAAACGTGACTTAAAAAATAATAGGAGAAATATTCGCTTGAAAGTGTATAATTTAAATGCAAGGAGTGAAGACAATCAGGTTAATTACAGAGACGCTGGAGTAGTTATCGTAAAATGAAATGTTATACTTATATAAAATGTACAGGTAAATCCTGTGTGTGTGAAATCTTGCTAGTGTCCTAATAGTTTCAGCATAATTATCAAACAACACAAAGAACAATGATATTGGTATGTTTTATTAAAAATTGTATTTTAACTATTTCAATTTTATTCATTAGTTAAAATTTAAATATTTTAAAATACTAAAGTATTTGAATAGATAGTGATTTTTAACGAGTTATTAGTTGATACTGAAAAGTGATTTTTAAATAATATAGTTAAATAATGCAATTTGTACTATTATTGTATATTAAAAGTCTTTAAGCTAAAAGTTTTTCAAGTGTGCTTTAGACATTTTCTAATTTATTTCATTCTAACTTTCGACTTTTCACTGTTATTCAAATGAGCTCCAAGAATTTCGTCCTTTACTCGTGCAGAATATTTAATGTTTAAACGAACTTAGATTTTATTTATCAATAAATTTATCATCATGAGGAGTAGGAAAAATTAAAAGATCACCCTCAATTAAAATTGAAACTTAATAATACATTTTATTTACATTACAAATAAATAAATTAAATAAATAAATTAGGTAGAGGTCCATCTTATGTATAATATTTGGTTAGATTTGTCCGGAGTAGGCGATTTCGTGGGCGTCTTCGTATGACCTCGCTTGGTAGGGACCGTGCGCGTCCCAAGCTGGAGCATGGTGGTCGACATGGTGCTCGACGTGGTGTTGTGGGTAGTGGATCACTTCGTAGTTAACAACTTTTGGTTTCGTGAACTTGAAGATGACCATAGCACCTGAAAAATTAATAAAATAAATTACTTTTTCGTTCACAGAAGTGTACAGATAAATATACACATAGTAAGTTTATCTTAAATACTAACCAGACAGGACCAAAGAAATGAGACCAAGAGTCAAGGCCTTCCATGTTTTCAAGGCGATCATAGCGAGTGCAAGGGGAACTAAAACTGAAGCCTTGAATTTCAAACCGAGGAGGAAAGGAAGGAGCACCTTCTTGATGAAACCATGTTCTGGAAAAATAATTAAAATATTAGAACCTGAAAAGATTTATATTATTACGAAATATTTGGAATATGAAACGCACTGCTCTTGATTCTCAAAGGTTTGGGGAGCTTGATCTTCTTCTTTCTGCCTTCAAAGGTATCGACTTCATCTTCTCCATCCAAAGACATATCCAATTCAGAAGGAAGATCAGCTATCAGCGATCTTGGCACATATTCAGATGCAGCACTGTTGGAGATTTCTTCTGGTACTTTCACTCTCACTGCATGGGTTTCAATGAAGCGGTCTACTTTGTCAATAATCGCGAATGCTGGATCCTTGGCCATTCTGGGGTCGACAGGTTCTTCTTCGATTTCAGCATTCTTGATGATTGATAGGTTTTCCGTGATCTTGATCTCATCGTCGTTAGCCACACGGGAAATCCATTCAAGAGCCCTCGGTTTAACACACTCCACCGAATATTGACTCAAACATTCGTTGTAAATGTTTCTCACGAGCCTCGAAGCCGAATACTGGCCACTGGCGAATGCCGCTATCGACAATATCACAAATAATTTAAACATATTGCACTGTTTATTTGGTCACTGTTGGTTTGACGGCAGGAGCGTCTTACTGCCGTCCGTCTATCGGTCACAATGTATGTTAGGGTAGTCCAGGGCTTAGTTTATATACGAGCATTAATACGTGATGTGGGATACGAATGCGCTTTGGTGCTAACAACGGCGGTACGTTTGCGACGGAACGTGGTACATTTTAAGTGGTAACGACATTGTATTGGAAAACTGTCGCTGTTAAAGCGCCTCCTAATTAGATAAGGGATATCATATGAAAATGAAATCTAATACCATGTAACGAAATTATAACTTTTACTTGTAAATTTTCCATTTGAAATTTTGGTGTTACTCATATTATATTACTGAAATCTGTTAATTTGAACAAACAGGATGCAAAATGGATTGAATGCATACCATTTTAGTAGATATAACAATAGATATGAAATATATCTTTTAAACTAAATTAATAGTATTAGCAAAAAAATTAAACTTATTGCACTTTAAAATAATTATAGTGGAAATTAGATTTTTAAAAGCATAGTATTTAACTTTTAACTATAACATTCCAAGATGCATTCTATTGTAAATAATAAGAACACCTAAAATCGATGACATGCAAAACTGCTATTTGCGTAAATTCCTTTAATGGGCCATTAAAATGGTAACAAAAACAAACATTGACGCTGGCCTAGTAATAGCGTCAGGGGTATCATATGTATGTTTACATGCATCTTAATATATGGATAGACTTTTCTTTTATTAGAATGAATTATTAACTATTAATAAAATATTAAATAACTTATTAAGAATCAATATACATATTCATTACATCATATTTAAGTGAGTGAAAAAGTGTTGCCGCATATAAAGTGAAGCTTCACTCGGTATCGGACTTATAGGCAAGAGGGAACCTGAATGAACCTAAGGTTACATAAAGCAGAACTCTTAGAAAAAAGGTAATATCAAGAATCATTATTCTCCAGATACGACCCCATTATGTGGAGAATAATGTCAAAAAAGTCTTGATATTATATTATTCTGACAGCTCTGATATATGTAACACTGCCCATTGCAATAAAATGATCTCATTAAACTTTATAACATAAATACATTGAAGCTCTTAATATTGATCTAAGTGCCTTGAATTTGTAAGATATTATATGCTTTATGTAACAAAGCTAATTAAAAATGAATTTGAAAAAATTGAGGCCATCGTGGCGCAGGGGCACAAGCGTGTGATTGTAAATGCGACAGGTTGTGAGATCGATTCTCACTCTAGGAAATGAAATATTTAATCTATTTTTCATTGCTTCGCTCTGATAACGAGGCAAAGCCGGCTTTTATACTAAATTTTGCCCCTTTTTTAAGGCTTTTATTTTTTAGGATTTAACCACATATGTATAGTTTTCAATTTTTTTACTGAACTAGTACAACATGTAGATGCTAGCTGCCAAATTCCCTTTAACATTCCCTTTATAAGGTCGAAATACGCGTTTTTGCTATATAAACGGCCATATATATGTTTTTAAGTAAATGTAGAAATACGTTTTTTCAGAAAATTAAGAAACCATAGATTTAAGTATATGGTTTGAATTTCAATTCAATATCTTCAAGTGTTCCTAAGATAATGGCTCTTAACAGATAGACAGACAGACAGATGCACAGAAAACAAAGTGATCTTATAAGAGTTCCTTTTTTCCTTAAAAGGAACGGAAACCTAAAAACAGGCCAGACGGGAGAAATTACACGAAGATACTCAATCTGAAAGATAAAAGTTAACCAGGTCATCTCTACCGTAGAAAAATCATCTGTTCACCTTAACTATATAATGGAAATATATTATATGCATATATTTTTAAAACCAAATTATTGCACTTTAGAAAACTTTACAAAGATTTGTAATTTATTATACTAAATATAATTTTATTTAGATTAATGAGCTTTGCTTGTGCAAAAGGACCATGGCGGATCGAACCCAGTGCCAAGACACTCCGCTCTCCAGTTTTAGCTAGATTCCAAGTCTTTTAAACCAGGTCACCTCTACAAAAGAACTATCAGCTGTTCGTTCCATAGTTCATACCAACTTCATACTCAGTTCACGCTGTGTCGCATCCGTTTTGCGTCGACATCTTTCACTCTGTTGTATATGACTCGAATAATTAATTAATAAGAAATGTGTCGTTATTACGTAAGGAATGCGAACGCAATGGACGGTGTCACTTTCTTTTATATAATGGTCGAATAGCGGTAATAGGCAAAGGTTTGGTTTTGTTCGGAGGTTGGAGCTGGTTCGAATGTTAATTGTGGGGTTAACTTGGTTGCGATTCTTGCTTTATGAATGAAGGGGTTTATTTCTTTATACTTCAGTACTTTGAACGAGGATAATCTATATATAGGATCTATACGAGTATCTGAGTTTTTTTTTTTTTAATACTCAAAATAAAATACCCGTTAACAGCAATAATAATACAATATAATCAAACAAAAACATTTTCTAAATTAGCCATGATCTTGTGCCTTCTGGCTTCTAAGATCATATATAAATAAAGATATATATTTTTAAGGTTTTGCATATTTTAAGGAAAAAAGGAAGTCTTATAAAATCACTTTGTTGTCCTTCGTCGTCTGTCTGTTAAGAGCCTCTATCTCAGGAACGCTTGGATATATCGAGTTGAAATTCAAACTATATACTTACATTTATGGTCTCATGAATTCCTGAAAAAATATTAATTCTCGATTTACATAAAAAAAAGATATGGCTGCTTGTGGTTAAATTCTAAAAAATAATACCCTTAAAAAGGGAACAAAAATTGGTATTAAAGCTGCTAGTTCAAGTGAAATGTCAAATGAAAGGGCTCTGGCTAAGTTAAGCATGAATTTCAGAAAAAGCTCGAGACCTCCAATTTTTGTACAGAACCCTCAGTGGGCGAGCCCGACTAGCGCTTGTCCTTTTTTACATAGGATGTATCCATATAGAAAAAATTGACACTGAACCCTCTTTCCGCAAAATTTTCGAGACATTGTGTGTAGAGTGACGGGACTCGTGTCGGACGTGTTTACAGTCAAACGCTGTACTCCTGCGCCACGACGGCCTTGCAATATTTTATTTTATTTCCGATTTTTTTTTATATCCATGTCTAATGTTGCTCATTCTTTTATTTTGTAGTGAAAATTGAACCTACAGTCAATTACATGTCACGTGTATGCTTGTACATATTGCGAACTTTTGATATATTCTTTCCTTATACTATTACAGTACTTTAATGTTTCCACGTGGAATAACAATCACAAAACCACATTAGTATGTCAAAAAGCTTTAAATTTTCTCAGTTTGAATATTTTTTATCACACACATACATTACACATTATTTAACATATGTGTATCGCATCAAAAGTATTAAATAAAAAGATTTCTGTATTAAAATAAAAATGTACTTTTATAATTTTTTTGATTTTATAAATTATTAATTATGGTTTAAATTTAAATAGTATAAGTTATATCATTCGTTTATTTCATACCACAAATGTTAAATTATTTTAAATATTAATAAAAGATATTTTGTGTAGTACATATACAAAATCTATAGTCGTATAGCTTTCCAGTCAAAATAAAGGCTTTATTTTGCCTGAATGCAATTTAAATTACCTTAAGTCAGTTACTAATTCTATTTACATCACAAAGAATGAACGTTTAAAATAATAAAAAAATAGTTTTAAAAAAATAATAAGTTGTTTGCCAAAATATGGAGAATATAAAAACAGTAAGCTGGTATGATACGTTTCAAAATTATTTCAGAATAATCCATTGATTAACGCCCAATAGACGGCAAACTATTTAGGCCGATTTCGCTTCGATCGACCGCTGAATATTAAAGGAGTGACAGTTTTACGAACGTAAATCAATTAAGACACCTTTTAAGCTTAATTTTTTTCATATTTTATAGGCTACAAGAATTAATTGATTTTATTATTTAATTTGGGTTAGACAAGAGAAAGTATTTTTTATGTATGTTGTTTCAACTTCATGCTGTACCACGCATATTGCAGGGTAGGCAAAGGGGACCCAGTGTTGAGATATTCTGTTACTAGTTTCCGGCGAATTTTTGAGACATTGCGTGTTGAACATCGGAGCTCAACGCTGCACTTTGTCCTGTTTTATTAAATAGTCTTGCGTTTGATATGTTAAGAAATGCATGTTTTATAACTTAAAAATTAAGCGCAACAAAATATAAAAAAAAATACTTCAAAGGATTTTTTTTTTCAAAAATTGCTTGAAAAATTTATATAATATTTGTGTTTTGTCAGTTTAAAGATATATACTACAACTATAATTTTATGTATATATTTTTAAAACTGTATATTGTCTTAACGTATAGTAAAGATAGTAAAGATAGTAAAGATGACACCGAGGAATATAAAAATTCATATAGGCAAATGTATTTTAAAAGATATGATTATTTCTAATAAATAAAAATAGGATAATGATAATATTGTATTATAATGTATGGTTTGGATATAAAAACAATTTTTAAACGAAATTGTCTATAAACAATGGCGCCCATACCATAAACAATCCTTAGCTGTCACTGTCAATCCACCACCATGAAATACGTCACCGTCAGTTTTCCTTAGAAATCACGAGAATCTATTTCTTGTTTTATTAAATACGCTTAAATTACTTTATTACGGCCACTATATATAAATAATAAGATTATGTATTCCTTGTGCATTTAGTGATTTCATTGTGTGTCTGTAATTCACATTGTTTAGTAAAGTAGAACACTGCTATGGCGAATAACAGAATTCCGTCAGGGCCTAATACGCCCGGGTCGCAGCAAACCCCTACACAACAAGGCATTAAAATATTCATACAAAGAGACTATTCAGAGGGCACTGCCGTCAAATTTCAAACGAGATTTCCTCCTGAATTAGAAGACAGAGTAAGTGAAAGTTTATTGTTTATCTAATGTCAACACGCCTTAATGGCCTTGATGACTTCTTGGGTGACTAGATGATAAGAATAATAGATATTACAAAAAATATGCCTATATTGTTTTTTCGATTTCATTTCATTGTGTTGTTTCAATTACGACAATAATAATTAAAAGTTTAAAAATATTACTACACAAAATTGTCCTTGTCTGTATGTATATTTAGGTCAATAATTAATATATTAAATTTTTTATATCAATCAATAATTTATGAAAAATGTAAGAGCAACAAATAGAAAATCTATTTATTTATGCTTAAATGCATAAATAACAATAATTAGTGAATATTAAAATCAGCTGCACACTGTATCCGACACACAGAAAGGAAGGCAGAAGGAAACTAGAGTTAAGAAACTCCATTTCCCACTTTCCATGAAATTCTGGAGACATTGTGGGTGGAGTGACAGAACTTAACACCGCGCTTTGCCTGGATACCAAAGAGAAGAAATGAAAATATATATGGACATAAATATTTAATTTCTTGGAGTGGGCATTGAACCCACAACCAATCATATTAACAGACACACTGTGCCCCTGCACCACAACTGGCCTCGAGTAAATATTATTTATTCTAGCATATTTTATAATCCTATAAAATACACATTACTTATTACAGATAGATCGGCAAACCTTTGAGTTTACAATGGAAAGATTGAATCAACATTTTGAAATGGCGGAAACAGCAGACTGTAGCACCTATTGTGAAGGATGCCTTGCATGTCTCACAGCATATTTCATATACATTTGTACTGAGACTCACTATGAAAAGGTATAAAAATATATTAACAAATATCTAGGATCTGAATGTAAAGCAAGGTTTCTGAGGTCAATCCCAATACTAAACAAAGGAGTTAATTATTTTCATTTTCCCACTTGTGTAGACAAAATATGGTTTTGAGTTCTGCTGCTCCTCATAGAACAAACTTCTCATTATTTCATGGATTCACATCACATTGCAGAGTGAAAAGCTAAGAACAGTGTTTGAATGTATCACAAGTATGTGTTTAAGAAGCCCCTATAAGAGTCCTAGCTCTTTTCTTTACTGACACCAGAAATATTTTATTAATATGTTAAAAAAAATATTGATGATTTTAGCAAGATATAGACAGATTCCAATGTTATACCTCTCGCTACTGCTTCTATTGATAAAAAATAATTACTTAAAACATAATTTGCTTTGTTTACTTTAAAATTGTGATCTTTTTGCATATTTGTTTTCAATTGCTTAAAAATTTGTCTGAAAATGGTAAATAGAGTGCATTATGACTAAGTTCCCACTATTTACCTTACATTTATTATTCAGAAAAAAAAAAATTGACATTGTGAAGGTGTTTATTTTATATATATATATATATATATATATATATATATATATATATATATATATATATATATATATATATATATATATATATATATTAGATTGTCTTCTTTAAAAAAAATCAGTTATTACACCTTAAACAAAATGAATTCTGATGAATTATTCAGACATGTATACGTCTTGTAAAAAAGAAATCTTGATCTACTCCTGTATATTTATGAAAAATGTTTTATTTTTACCAAAAAAATTGTGGCCATTGTTGTGCCATGGGATAATTATGATTTAGGGTTTGATTCCCACTCAAGCAGAAGGAATTGTATTTATTTCCCCATTTTGACAAGACAATGAGATGTTGTGTTCTGCCACACAACAAATCAAATTTGAGCTTAGAGAGAAAAAAGTATCATGACAGTAGGTACTCTTGATAAAAATTAAATTAATTTTACTAACCAAATAATGTTATATATTTCTAATTTCAGCATTTAAGAAAAATATCCAAATTCATAGCGAATCAAAACGAAAGAGTTTATAATCCAAGAGGGATTCACATAACAGATCCCATATTACGAGGTTTACGAGTGATCGAAATAACGATAATTGACGTTCCTAACTGTCAGAGCCCTACGGGAAACTCAACAAACTCACAATTGAGACATACTTGACCACCACATGAGAATAGGGAGTTCTTTATGTAACAATTAAGATATTGGTTTTAATATTTGGTGCTTTTTACTCTGTGTCGGTTTCCAATTGGATGAATGTATCGTTACTTGTGCCTAAATATATTAAGAGTTGGATTTTCTCAATAGGAGCTACCGTTTCCAGTTTCCGTTTCCTTTAAATTTATTTTCATTATGACTGTTACAAAAAACCTATAAAGTGTCCCCAATTATATTATGTATGCCAAATTTAAAAAAAATATGCATTTATCAAAGACAAAAAAAGTAAATAAAAAAAAAAATAAAGCAATAACATTCTTTGACTTATGGTTATTCTTTAATTGCGGTAATAATTCATGAATTGTGACAAAATATTGTCGATAATCATGAAATAGAGCCACAAAGTCTTTAAAACATAGATTTTTTAGCAATTCAAGTGCGGTGGCTTCTATTTATATACTTAATTACTTATTTAATCTGTTTAGTGACATTTGTAGACAGTTATTCATGTTTTTTTAATAGGCTTAACTATAGCTTAAAAAATATTTTTCGTTTAATTTAAGAATAATTTTAACTTTTAAACATTTAAAGAAATGTAATACAAAATATAGACAAACATATTCATATATTAAAAAAATCTTAATATATTTGGCCATTTAAATGTAACTTTTTATAAATGAATATTAAATGTAAATATAGTATATTATAAAAGAGTGATTTCATACGTAATTGAGCACCTATAGTTTATTAAAACCAATATGTTATTTCATTAATAATATTTTTTATAAACTCCCTTTGCCAAAATATTTCTTCCAAAATGGAGATTTTTTTAAAAATATGATGTATATATATAAATTATTATTGATGGCTTTAGATTATATTAAATTCGGTTGTCAAAGCAAAATGGTGTAAATAATATTTTTTTTTATTGAATCACCATAACATTGTACTGAAAAAAAGCATGACCAGCCAAAACAGAAAATATTAGATATTTCAGCGAGTAACATTACATATGGTTTTTTACATTGTATTCCAAATTGAGCAGAAAAAAGTAGATAATTGTTTGTTTTTTTTTATATAAATAAATGTACATATAATATTTTTTATATAATTTATTATTCATTTGTTTCTATTAATTGATGCTTTATGATAGACGCCATTTTGTTTTGACAATTTGATAGGTTAGACTTAAGTTAGATTTCCTGCAATTCATTAATATTTTTTATGACTTTGATTAAATTAAATAAATGATTATTATAATAATTTCTTCTAGCTTATTTATCATAGGTTAGGAATTTTATATTTATTTAAATAGTTTCTTTATTTATTACCATTTGACATTGACGTTTTAATTATATGTATAAAATATATATTTTTTAAATGTTTTATTGTTTGATATTTTTTTATTTGACGAATGCACTATTCCTATGCTAAATAAACTGAAATAAATAAAAAATAATTGATATTTGAATTATATAATATGTGTTTGGCACTCTTAGAATTTGTTAATTTAACAAACATTTATAGATTTGTATATAAGTTATTAAGAACTGATTAAGAAAAGTAGATATTAGACAGGCGTAATGCTTATTGACTCTACTCGAAACTCATAAACGAGTACGTTTTTGTATGACAGATTACATATTTGGTGAACTCGTATTTTCGTTAGCGACTATAGTAACGACCATAGTAAAAATAGTAGTAATTCTTATATTGAATTTAATACAATTTTGAAGTGGTAAATTAGTGCTGTAAAAGAAATTGGACCTTGAACCTATTTGACAAGTAACTTACTGATGAAAGTCTAAATTTGTCAGTAATATATAATTTTTTGACTCAATTTCTTAAGCACTGAAAATTTTATATAAATTAATTTTCTATTGAAATGACGTTAAATTGCTTATTTTAAAATGTTAAACACGAGCCCAATATTTGTTATTAACTTTATAACTTAAAAAAAAAAATTTCCGTAAATTAATAAATTTTATCTTACCTACTTACCTAGTAAGACAAAGCGCGGCGCTAAGTCCCGCAACGCAACACACTATGTCTTGAAGTTTGGGTGTAAAATGAGAAAAGGAGTGTCTTATATTAAGTCTCTGCCAATTTGTACTACAAACTGTATTGACATTGTCTGATTGGTTGTCTTTTCTAAAATAAGAAGAGATTATAATCAATATTCTTTAGTAATAATAATGTAGTTAATGGCATTTATTTATTATTATTCTATATATTTATGTTTTTTTTATGATAAACATTATTTTGTTATTATTTAATGATACATAAAATTAAATTAAAATGTTATTAATTCCTCCAAGCGGAGATTGCACCCACAACCGTCGCGTTTACAGTCAAACTCAGTGTGCCATAATGGCACATAATATAACATAATAATAATATTTATTATTTGAAATTGAATTAGAAAATAATTTGATTTTTTATTATATTTCGTATGTATAGTTATAATTCTGTAAACAAGAAATTAACTACTTCATTCACACAAGCAATAAGAATATTTTAAATAATGTATAGACCATATGGAGAATATACATATATCTTATTTTCAATGAGAAAAGGAATTAGTAGCTCTATTTAACAATTTAATTTTTAATAATTTCCGGAATGATAATTTAATTTAATAAATAATTATAATAATTATAAACATAGTTATAACTGGAAAACCTATATATATAACAAATTGTATGAACTTAAAAGAAATGTGTAATATGATATTTTTTATACAGGGTATCTACAATTTCTTTAATTCATACTCTTAGTTACGCTGTCAAAAGAAGTATAAGGAGAAAAAATATATATAACATAATAATGTTGCTTTGTCTTGAATAGCATTGGCCCCATTTTAGTGTAATATTTAAAAATGTATGCTTTGTAAATCGCTTTATAATAAGTTAATATTAAAATAAAATAATTTTCTTAATTTGAACACCATTTATATGAAGGGAAAATTAAATTATTTGTTTTTTAATAGTAGTAGATATTGGTTATAATGCAACATTAAACCAAACATATTGTGTTAAATATAATATCTTTTATTTCCGTTGTAATTGGATAACAGATGATTGCCTATTAGAATTTTGTTCTTAGAAATAAATATGTAAGTATGTAAAAGCATGTAAAAATATTATAATGAATGTAAAACCTACAATAATTACTAGAATAACATAGTTATTGTGAAATTTATTGACTTTGTAAAATATAAAAATTATGATAAAATTGTGTTTTTTTTTAATCTTTTATGTATTAATATATTCCACTGGGTAAGAATTGAACCTACAAATATCAAGTATTGGCAGGGTGCATATTACTAGGTGGGGATCATAATCGCTCGCAGCGCTCATGGTGGCCAAAAGTAGAAAAAAATTAGGCTTTGTCACTTATTAATGTCAAAGCAATCTGTTCGACTTATCGTTTTATTAAGTGAAGAAAATGAGAAGTTCTACAATGCAAGAAATACATTTACATGTAATAGATATATTTATTGCCAAGTGTGTGATGATGAAGTACAAACAGACAAAAAGATAACTTAATTATTTATATTAAAAAGGACAAAAAAAATAACAACAAAATACGTAATACCCCTCAAAAAAACAGACAGATGTGGTAACTTCAACAGAAAAAAATATTTTACTGTCTTTTCCTCTATCTGTAATGATGAGCAACAATTATTATTAAAACCATCAGCAACGATTGACTCTATTGATATTATTATAATCATTTGCACAAGTATTTTCTAAAAACAATAATATGCAATAATGTACAAAGTAAAATCTTAACGAAACGAAAACGTCAGAGCCAACAAATTTGCGTACGCTGGGTGGCGCTGTAGTCGTGCACGGAGCCAATACAGCCAGACATCATATAAACATTTATACAATCTAACACTTTTCCTTGGATAGCGGGGTAGACAGACGAAGCCTAGTGTTAAAGACACTCCGTTCTTTCCGCCGAATTTTCGAGAGTGGCGATAGATAGAGATAAATGAAATTTAATATAATCATTCCCCAAATGAGACCCACAACCGGCGCGTTTACAGTCTCCACTTTACTACTATACCATAATATATAATTACTTTAAATAGCATATAACGTCACTTTAAATAAGATACAGGCCGCCGGGTATTGTGGGTTCCAATTTTATTTGTTAATATTCTCATTTCTTCGCTCTGGCACCAAGGCAAATACCCGGCGTTGAGTTCCGCCACTCAGCACGTTATACCTAGACAAATTCGGCGAAAACGGAGTATTTAAACACTAGGTCGATACCGCCTACCCTGCTATATGCGTGAAGCTTACTTATTTATATATATATATATAAATATTCATTCACCACTTCTCTATAAACCATACAAGGTGTAACGATACAAATATCAATAAGGAAAAACATAACGAGGATATCAAATACAATTGTATCACTTGAGCTCGACTCTCGAATTTTATCGTATAACTCCTGTAGGCCCATAACTCGTAAATGTACCGTTTTATAGCATCTAATTACGTCCCGTTATTACTTTGACGTTGATGGGGGTTCATTTTATTTAATGTTTGGCGTATATTGTTAAATAATTTCCACTAGTTCAGTAGGCCGTCTTCTGATTGTAAAGGCAATGAATTTGGGTTCGATTCCCATTCACAAGATTGGTTACAAGACAATGCGCGGCGTTGAGCTTTCCCACTCGTACCACGGACTATGCCTCGACACTTGGGCCGAAAGTGGAACACGGAGTCTCTTAATACTAGGCTTTGCTTTCAGCGTGAAAATGAAAAAAAAGTTGCTCTACCGATACCGTTGCTCACCGTGGTGCAATAAGAACGTCTGACTTATACGTGATGATTATAGGTTTATTTTTGTTTTAATTTCGTAGAGGCAAAACGCGGCGTTGAGCGCCACTTGACACGCAATGTCTCCAGAATTCGGCAGAAAGTGGAGAACAGAGTGTCGACACTAGGTTTCCTCTGCCTACAAAGATGTGTGCGGGATACAGCCAGAAACTGACTTAATTTAATTTAAAAATGGTTTTAAGTAAAGTAAAAAAAATCGTTATATATTAGTTAAGCCAGCACTATCCATACAAACATGCTATTTTGGACCCTGTTGACAGTCAATCAAGTTAACATAAATACACACATAGTTATGTATGTAGAATAAACCATAACTAACCTCAAAGTTTGAACTATATATATATAGTCAGCAATTAGTTCACCCCACGTAAGATTACTTGCTATCAAATAATTGTATTCTAACAGTAAATAACGAAGTTAGTTGTTTTATTAGGTGTGCCATTTCGGTTTTAAACGCTGTTTTTAACTTACGCAGTTTAAAATAATTATAAATAATAATCAGATTCACGCTTTATTCCGCACACAACAGCGTAGACAGAGGGAAGCTAGTGTTAAGACACTCCGTTCCCCACTTCCCTCCGAGGCCTGGAGAGTTGCGTGTTGAGTGGCGGAACTCAACGCCGCGCTTTGCTTCCATACCAGAGCGAAGAAATGAAAGTATAAATGCAAATAAATATTTAATTTCCTCGAATTGGGATCGAACCCATAACCAGTCGGTTTTACAGTCACACTTTGTGCCCCTGCGCCACGACTGGCGAAGCGAGCTTCGACTTCGATTTCTATTCGAGAAAATCTTGTTATTTTAATGTTTTTAGCTTCCACCAGAGCGAAGAAATGAAAATCTTAATAATTAATAATTCATTCCCCCAGTGTGGAGAATATGAGAAATGAAATTAAAATTTAATTAGCTTCACGCTGTATCCCGCACAGCAGGGTAGGCAGATTGAACCTAGTGTTAAGACACTCCGTTCCCCACTTTCTGCCGGATTCTGGAGGCATTGCGTGTTGAGTGGCAGAACTCAACGCCGCGCTTAACCTCGACACCAGAGCGAAGAAATGGAAATATAAATTTAAGTAAATATATATTTCCATTGAGAAATGAAATTTGAATATATATAAGGAAATAGTTGAATATTCTGATCATATTTCCCATACGAAATACCTTCGAGAGAGTGAGCTATTAAAACTTTATCACCACCGGCGGCGCGAGCTTCAACAAAAGTAATTTGATTTGTATTGCGGAATTGTCATGAATTGTCACTTTTTGGTCTGTACATATGTATATATGTTACATCTATTTATCATCATCGGTGGGGGAAATTTTCAGGATTTTCTTTTTATTTTTTTTATTGAAAAATAAAAAGAAAATTCATTAAAATGTAAGTTATATTAACAAAAATAATAAAAGATTATAGATTATATAGATAAAACGATCGACGAGATTAAACAATCGACGAGATATTATAATAAAGAGATATATTTGTTTTTGTTTAATATTCCTTTTTTTTAATAATTACTATTTCTGAGATAGATACATATATAGAATTTCACGTTCGGTATTAAATAAGTTTTTAGCACACATGGAAAAAATGGTTACTATTTTATTTGTAAAGATAGCACTGGTGTCTAAAAAATTTGAGATGATTTTATACGATTTTTTATTATTTGTTTTAAAAAAAATATTATTATTTGCTAATTAATTTTATTTTTGCTATAATATGTAGTATTTTTTTTTTCGTCTTCTCTTGTGTAACAGAGGGAATGTAGTGTTAAGCTCCGTTTTTCACTTTCTGAGCAATTTGTTCAGAGATTGCGCGTTAAGGTCAACGTTGGGTTTTGTCTACCAGAGCTAAGAAATAAATTCAATGAAATCTCCAGATGTTGTCTCATTGCGCCGCAAATACTTCTAAAATGCAGTATTAAGTTATTATTTTTAGCTTCATGCTGCATCCTGCACATAACAGGTAGACAGAGGAAACATGGGAACCTAGTGTTAGCATTCTCCATTCCCATTAAGACACTTCCTTTCCCCAGTTTGTACGGTTATTAAAATTGTATATTATCCCCTAGTCTAGAAGGGTCGTAATTTTAGGTGCTAGTGATTTATTTCTATCGTCTCGGGTTGGAAATAAATTATACAGCGACCGTTCAGTGCTGTAAATGTGATTCTATATTTCAAATATCATATTATACATATATCATATGTCAAGGTTGAAGAAGAGTTTTTTTAGTATATATAAGTATATATTTAGGCGAAACGTGGGGAACAGTGTCTCGAGTTTCAATTTTAGGTACTAGGTTAACTTGGCCTACCCTGCCATAGAGCGTGAAAATAAAAAACGTAAGTATGTACATACATAAGTATGTAATATGAAAATTCAATAAAGTTATTACTCTTGTAACTGTATAATAACGACCTATTGATATATTTCATTAGTTTTTCACTTTGCCGTGCGTGTGAGCTTGTGCCCACTCCAGAAATTTTACAAAAAAAAATTAAAAATTGCCTAGAAAAAATTGTAATAAAACATTTTTATAGTTTTAATTCACACTTAGGGAAAAAACGTATATAAATTTTAACGTAACGAGTCTCGAACCCGCGCCTCCTTGAAATCGATCAGACGCTCTGACCACTAAGCCATACGTTCTCATCAAGCTACGTCAAAATTTTTATACAACCGTATAAAAATTGTGTTGACGTGTTAAATAACATTCTCTCCTGGCAGAAGCTGAATTTTGCAATTCGCATGCCCACGAACCTTAGTTTTACTTTTCAAAGGGCATATTCCAAAAGTCGCAGGTTCGAATCCCGCTACTTTCAATTTTTTTTACGTTTTCTGACATCATTAATTAAATATTCCATTGTTTTCTGTCTATAAATATCATACGTCAAAGTCCTAAGGAAACAACGTAGGCATCTCGCTTATAAAGTGTTTGTTTTAGGCAAAGTTATGAAATTTTCATTCATTTCTATGACTTATATTTATTTTTCTTTATATTTTTTTTCTTTTTCTATCTACACACGGTATTTTATTTTATTTTAATAATTTTGAGTAAAATTTTATATTGGGAATTCTATTTATTCATTTCAGTCGTACTGAAATATAAATAAATATATTTAATGACAATTATATATTAAAATTACAAAAGTCCAAAATATTTACTGACTTAACCATATTGTTAGAGTTTTTTTTCATTATAAATGAGTGACTCAAATTAAGCTTAAAAGCGCTCGAGTACTTACATACAAAGTAACCGAACTCGAAGAGGTCGAGTAAGTACAGTACAATTCCGTACTGTGTCTTTACTGGAAAGTTAAAGCGATTTTAGACATAATATGACAGAAAATATTTAATATATATACTATATATTAGAAACCAATCGTGGCGCAGGGGCACAAGCACGCGACCAGTTGTGCGATCTATTTCCATTTTAGGAAATTGAAATATTTAATAGTTTCAACTTTCTTTTCTGTTCTGGTAACGAGCGCGGCGTTGAGTTACGCCACTCAACACGCAATGCCTGCAGAGTTCAGTGGCAAGTGGGAAACGGAAGTGTCATAAAGGGGACTTATTGTCTCAACGGTACGTTCCCAGCTTCCCAATTCCTATTCTGCTATGTGCCCTCCGCTAGGTTTTACCCTATATTAAACATTTTTTTAGAAACTTTCTATGTAAATAATACAATGTAGTCAAATCTTACATAATAATAAAAATTCTATAAATACATGTGAATAATACCCAGACATAGAAGTATAGGTACTTGTATTTTACAACCCTTGTATCGTGTCACCAGTATTGAATTATTGTCTGATAGAGAATTTTATGTATACATTTTTATAGCAACGTTTATGTAGTGACAGTAAAAGTTGAGGAGATATATTTGGGAAGTACTCAGTACTTATGTTTTTACTATCCCGGTTTTATCAATATTGCTTCACGCTTTTCTTTTTTTTTACCTTCACGCTGTATCCCGCACATAGCAGATAAGTAGAGGCAAACTGATAACCTATCGTTAAGACACTCCATTCTCATTAAGATCGTTGAGTGGCGAAACTAGACACCGCGCTTGGCCTCATTACCAGAACAAGGAAATAAACGTATTAAATATTTCATTTCCTTGAGTGGGAATCGAACCGACATCCAATTGCACGCTTGTGCCGCAACCCCCCGCGGGTCTCACTCTGGCCTGAATTATATAGCGTGGTAAGCAAATAGAATATTGCGCTGTAATTTGCGCTCAATTTCGACATTTAATGTTTTGAATAGTAGAACCCACACTTGTGCTTTATAAAGTATCTAAGAAATAAAACCATCAACTTTACGCTTTTTCGAAGAAGTTTATTGTGTCAATAAAGAGAAGTTGGTTCGTATTTCCGATGAGTGTAAGTGTTTTGAGCATTCGCCCAGAAAAAAATAGAAATAAAACCTTAACACAAACAAAAGCTAACGTCGAGGCCATCTCTACATACGTCCATACATGAAACTACGAAAAAAATATTAATTACCCATCAAAACTGTTAAAATATAAAGAGAATCGAAGTTTAACATTTTTAAAGTATTATTCCGAACTAAGGATAGAAAAAGATTTTTTTAAAGCGTATAAAAATTTGAACGTTACCACCCAAAAACATTTAATGTTCACAGAGCGGATTCTAGAAGGCGCAGGTTCGAGTCCCGCTAATGAACGGTTTTTAAAAGAATAAAACAAAAAAATAATAACTAATAGAGTTTCCCCTCTAACTAAAGTATAATAAAATAATATTATTGTAATTATTCTAAATAGTTCAAGCGTAAAGAAAAATGCTAAAGTCCGATCTCATTAATTCAATATTCCTTTGTTTTATCTATAAATATCGTTCGTCAAAGTCCTAAGGAAACAACGCCGGCAACTCTCATAAAGTGTTTGGTTTGGGTGAAGTTACAAACTTTTCATTAATTTCTGTGATTTTATGTTTATTTTTCTTTATAGTTTTCAATGAAAATAGAATCGTGGCAGCGGCTCAGCGTCCGCAACTTAATACGCGATGCCTTGAATTCTGATGAACAAGAAAGGAGAGTCTTAACAATAGATTATGCTTATTCGCTGTATTTTCGCGGATTACAGCGTTAAGCTGTAAAAAAGAAAAATATTAGTAGGTTTGAATCCTATATCAAATTACCTGAAAGTGAAATTGTCCTTTAATTTCTTTATTTATCTCTCTTACAGGATAGCAAAATACATAATAAGTAAAAAAAAACTTAAATAAATATAATATTACAAAAATCTAAAAAACCATTAGCTGTTATTACGCGGTATTTTATTTTAATAATTTTGAGTCGAGTATATATTATATTTAATCTAATAGAAAATAAATATATTTCTATTTATAATTTTCGTTATTGCAATAAATACATAAGAAATAAGCAATTAGCTTAAAAAGTTGAACTTATCTCTCTATAAGAGATCTCTTCCAGCCAACAAGTGAAAGTGGATGAGATCAAACAGTACAATTTAATTTATTTAGATCAAAAAGATGTTTTATAATAATCATACATAAAAATAACTAAAGTTCATAATATGAGTATTAGTTATTAAAAAGTAAACTGATTAATTAATTAAAAAAAAAATTACTGACTAAACCATATTGCTAGAACATTTTTTTTCTCATTACAAAATGGATGACTCCAATTAAGTTTAAAAGCGCTCGAGTGCATACGAAGTGGTAGCCGAAGACTCGAAGAGGTCGAGTATGTATCTACGATTCCGTACTGCCTCGTTACTGGAAAGTTAAAGCGGTTTTAGATGTAATATAATTTTATTTTTTGGAGCATCCTTTTATAATTTTAAATATAACCATTCCTTCAAATAGGTATCGAATCTACATACCGTTCTCTATAATGTTTAAAGTAGTCATTTTACCACTACATCACGACGGCGTAATTTTAGCGATTTTTTATAGTAATATTAATTAAGCGTTAAAGATTTATAGCCGCTTTTACTGATCACACTTCTACTTTGTGAGATATTGGCGATGGACACGACAATATTGTGATAATACGAGTTTCATGACGTAGATAATATGAAACCGCACACAGCAGGGTAGGCAGAGTGAACCTAGAGTTAAAACACTCCGTTCCCTATTTTCCGCCGAATTCTGGGAGTTTTGCCTGTTGAGTGGCGGAAATCAACGCCGCGCTTTACTTCTACACCATGGCAAACAAATTAAATTATAAATTCCAATACTAAATTCTGGAGATATTCCATGTTGAGTAACTGAACTCAACCAACCATAGATTTAATTATTAAAATTAAAATAAATATAGACGAAAAAAGTTATTGGTTAGAAGTATTTATTGATTTTAAAAATGCATTTGATACGGTTAGTCATACAATATTGTCAAATAAACTAAGGGATTTGGGTATAACAAGTACACCGCTAAAATGTTTAACTCTTATTTCACAAATACATTTCAAGTTGTTAAAGTTGGTAAAACCCAAAGTAGCCCACGGGCTATAAAATTTGGTATACCGCAGGGCTCGGTGCTCGGTCCTTTATTGTTTCTGATTTATGTTCACAAGTCTATATGCCGATGATATGCTCAAAATAAATTGGTAAAAATCTTATTTAATACATTAGTTCTTTATAAAGAAACCAAGCTATTTAATATAAAACAATTATATACGTATGCAACATGTAACTTCTTGTGCTCTAAGCTACACTCGAGCCTAAAATTTTAAATTCAAACTTTTTAACAAAAACAAAATTGTTCAACTATTTAATAATTTTCCAAATAGTATAAAGTCATGCATAACAGTATAAGAATTTAAGAAAAATCGAAAATTATATGTATACTCCTTGCTTAATTAATATTTATTTATTTATATCTAATAATTTGTTACATTCGACCACTGGAAATTATTTATAATAGAAAGATAATTTTAAGTAGTTATATTAGTATTTAAGCTCAATATAAGCGAACATTGTAAAATTTGAGTGAATAAAGTTTCTATAACATTAACGCTGCGCATTACCTCGACACTAAAGCGAATAAATGAAAATATTATACATTTCATTTCCTCGAGTGGGGATCGAACCTACAACCATTCGCGTTTACAGCTACACATTTGTGCCCCTGCGCCACGACTGGCTTAATTAAATTAATAAATAAATAATAAAAAAATATAAATTAAAAAATATATTTTTTTTTATTATTTATTTTACATTTTAATATCCGTGACGCTACACTTAGCCTCTCACGTTGGTTGTTGGTTCAATCGACAGTCTTGATATTTAAAATACTTTCGTTTCTTTCCTCTTTCAAAACAAGCCATTGTGATGAATCAGTCATATCAATAGACAAGCCTATATATCAATAGACAATAACTCAATGTTAGGAAAATGGAAAGCGGAGTGTCTTAACACTACGTTTTGTTTGCCTATCCTGCTACATACATATTCACTTATAAAATTGTAATAACCTACTTGAATGTTAATAATATCTTTAGCATAATACTTACTTTGCCATATTATGCTGAAATTTTGCCAAAAGAATAATTTCAAGTAAACCATTACAGGATTTCTTTCGCTTCGTTACATTTTACCAATTTAGAGAAGTGGTCTCGTTTTAATGTCATTATTTTTCTAATTCTATTGGTTATTACAAGGAGTTGAGTATAATTTTGCCTAAGATGGTGATATATGGAGGCCGTGTTATATGTCGTCGTGGCACAGGGGCACAAGTGTCACACGACGGTTGTGGCTTCGATCCCCATTCGGGGAAAATCCATTATTATTATTTATGAATATTTTTATATCTTCGTTATGGCACCAAGGCAAAAAACCTAGCGTTGAGTTCCGCAACTCAACACGCATTGCTTTAAAAAAATCAGCGAAAAGTGGGGAAAGGAGTGTCTCAACACTAGGTTCCCTCTACCTTACCTTACTATATGTGGGACTGTATCCCACTACGTTAAGCTGTTTTTTAAAGTATGATATACATACATGCATGACTCAACATAAATATTTATTATAAAAAAGTCACCATTAAATTTTCTATAATATTGATTGAATTGCCTGAAGTCTATTATAGGTTTAATAAAATTGTTATTACTTTTTAATTTTTCTTTGAAGTTCAATGGCAGCAAGCGTAACATAGTGTTGCATTTTGTTTCTCAAATATAATATGATGGTGGACTTCAATATCATATTTTGAAGATTTTATCTCGACCTTAAAGGCCAACATCGCACCTGGAGCCACCACGTCCTCTGGTGTTGCACGGGGTCGTGGGTGGCGGTGGTCACTTACCATCAAGTGACCAGAATACTCGTTTGCCTTGTCTTTTCCATATGAATATCTCATAGTATTTATTTCAGCATATTCCAAAAGACATCTAGTTTTTGTCACGTATAAATCATCCCCAAGGTGCTATTTTACGTCACTTTTACAGGCTTTTTTGCTATGTAAAATATATGTTGTGTTTTATTCAATTCTGGAAAATTTTTTCCAGACAGTAATTTTCATAGATAATAAAATCTTAAGTTAAATCCAATGTTTTTCTCAAATTCTAAAGACAATTTAATTTAGATACTTATATTTAAGTACATTCCAACTCCAGCTCGTCATATTAAACAAAGGGAGTGTATTTTGTTTTTCAAGAGGCGGGTATTTTTTTAACTTCACGTCTAATCCCGTATATCAAGATTGATAGAACCTAGTGTCCAGATACTTCATTCTCCAGTATCCGCCTGAATTCGAGTCACTGTGTATACATTAAGTAGCGGAACTCAACGACGCGTATCGAACGCAAATCCACCGCACACGCCACAATGGCCTAATGGAGGAAGTAAAAGAGATACAATTAATAGTTAATTCTCTCTTCTTACTGCAACAAATATTAAAAAAAATACTTGATTAGTTGTTATTGGATTTTAATTTTATTTAGCTTATGCTTTATTACTCAATCCAGTCGTGACGCAGCGGCACGAGGTGTGACTGTAAAACTGACTGGTTGTGGGTATGATCCCCACTCGAGGATATGAAATATTTACTTAAATTTATATTTCCATTTCTTCGCTCTGGTATCGAGGCTAAACGCGGCGTTGAGTTCTGCAACTCAACACGCAATGCCTCCAGAATTTGGTAGAAAGTGGGGAACGGAGTGTCTTAACACTGGGTTCCCTCTGCCTATCCTGCTGTGGCTGCTGTGTGCGGGATACAGCGTGAAGCTGACTTTTCATTATTACTCAATAATTTCGTATGTTTCGTAATCGATGGAGACATTAAGTCTGTACTTTACGTAGATGAGTAGTCTAGATGAGATAATACTCGTATAGTGATATCTTATCATGTTTGACTTTATCTTAAAGTGGATTCTATGAGATATATTTGTTGGAGGTCCATAGTTCTATATGATGAAATCAGTTTTCTTTCTGATACTATTTATCTACTGCGTAAAATGTTTATTTTTTAAATGGTTTTATGGTTTTTGGTTTTGGTTTTGGTTTGGTGTTTATGGTTTTTTTTAATGTTATTACACATTATAAATCGTAATTTTAATTTTTTTTGCATTTTATTTGATTTTACCCGGAAAAATTGTTCTATTTTATAGAAAAATGTTACTTATCTAATGTGGCTTATCCCGCGTAAATCTCTATCTCCCGGGAACTCCGGGATAAAAAGTAGCCTGTATGTTGCTCCATAATCGGATAGTGGGGCTCACCTAAATAACGGTTCAAGTTCTTGATTTTGGTGGCGTTCATGTTGGCTGAAATTAACTAGAAATATAAGTTTATATTTTTTTTTCTATGAAATATGTACCTATAAATTTTTTTTTTTTGGATTTTTACCTTTACTTATATTATAAATTTTCACTACGTGCCCAATTTCGTAATTAGGTTTACGGGAAGCAGGGTAGGGTAACGCGACAAAATTCATACAAAATGTAACAAAAAATATCCAGAAATGCTCGTATCTTTTAATTGCATTGACTTAGAAACTTGTTTTTTTCAAAATCTTCTTTGATTTCTGTGCTGTGTCACTTAGTTTTATCAAACTGAAATTCATATTAAATATTCAGGTCTACGGTCCTATTAATTTTCGCTTGAGATAAATGGTCTTGAACGGACAGACAATCAAAAAAGTGGTAACATAATGATTTCGTTTTTTCCTTTTAAAGTAAGGTTCTTAAAAACAGTTATTTTGTACAGACATATTTTGCTACTGGAACGTTTTATTAATTTTTAAAATTTAACTGGTCTATTATAGTTCTTCATTATGTATTCTAGATCTTTAAGTTTTTAAATCAATGGAAAACGTCTGACAGGTTACTATTTTCCCCTGACATGATAATCAGGATACAGCGTGTAACTATAAACGAAGTACTTAGAATCAGGGTGGATTGTTTAACACGAACACGGCTTAGCTATTATTAGGTGTCGACCACGTGATTGATTTATGATAATGGAATATTGGCGAATGAGGCTTATTTTAATTTACAACCACGTTAGGTTGCGATTGCATCGGTATACTGGAAATAGGAATTGGTTTTCACTCGAAACTCCTCGCTTAGTTGAATTATATGAATGTTTATTTAATATTATTTAATTTGGAGGCAGTCGTGGCACAGTGGCACAAGTGACTGTAAACGCGTCAGTTGCAGGTGCAATTCCCACTCGGGGGAACGTAAATCATTATTTATTAATATATTTATTTCTTCGCTCTCATTTTTCTTTATATTTTCCAATGAAAATAGAATTGTCTGATTGTGAACGTAACGGTTGTGGATTTGATTCTACTTGGCGGAATAAAGAAAATATAACGTAAAAGAAGTGCATGGTTATAGTAAATACGAGCACGTGGTTGTTTATGTAATTAGAAATCAATTGGATGAGGCTGTTGTGGCTGTTTTAGATTTTTTTTATATATAGATTAAAATTAAATTAAATTAGCTTCACGCTGTATCCCGCACACAGCAGGGTAGGCAGAGGGAACCTAGTGTTAAGACACTCCGTTCCCCACTTTCTGCCAAATTCTGGAGGCATTGCGTGTTGAGTGGCAGAACTCAACGCCGCGCTTAACCTCGACACCAGAGCGAAGAAATGGAAATATAAATATAAGTAAATATTTCATCTCCTCGAGTGGGGATCGAACCCACAACCAGTCGGTTTTGCAGTCACACCTCGTGCCGCTGCGCCACGACCGGCCTCAACATTTTATGTATAGAATGCAGTCAAATCTAACATAATACTAACAATTCAATAAATAAATAATACCCTAAAAATGTACTTGTATTTTACAACCCTTGTATCGTGTCACCAGTATTGAATTATTGTCTGATAGAGAATTTTATGTATACATTTTTATAGCAACGTTTATGTAGTGACAGTAAAAGTTGAGGAGATATATTTGGGAAGTACTCAGTACTTATATTGTTACTATCCCTGCTTTGTTGTTTGTCCGTGTTTTGTATCCCGCACACAGCAGAACTGGGAACTTAGTATTCCCATTACTTTTACATTGCACTCATCGTACGTGACATTACGTCTCCATTAAGACACTTCCGTCCCTCACTTTTCGCTGAGTCCTGGAGGTATTGCGTGTTGAGTGGCGGAGCTTAACGTTGCGCTATGCTTCATAGTGAGACCCACTGATGTACTTTATAAAAATAAAAATACAGCTTTACACCTTTTTTTTGCTTATCAGGATAGACAGAGACAACCTAGTATAAAAACAACTGCGTTCTTCAGTTTTCTCTAAATTTCCGAGACAGTGAGTTGGGTCGCGAAACTCAACGCCGTTCTTCGTCCTCCAAAGTGGGGAAAAGAAAATAATAATTTAAATATAATCGTTCCTCCAAGTGGTGATCGAACCTACATATGTACCGAGCCCTATAATGTGTGCAAGAGCCGTTTTTCCACAGCACCACGACAGCGTAATTTTGGCAAAGTTTTTAGTAATATTCATGAAGCGTTAAAGAGCTGTTACACTCACTTTTACTGATCAAACTTCTGCTTTGAGAGATTATTGACGATGAAAGTAATCATTATAATAATGTGATAATGCGAGTTTCATAACGTAGATAATATGAAAAGTAATAATATTCAAAATAAATCAGCATTGAGTGTTAAGTAGCGGAACTCAACGCCGTGCTTTATCTCGACACCAGAGCGATGAAATCAAAGTATAAATTTAAATAAATATTTAATTTCCAGTGGGGAAAGAACTCACGACCAGTCACGCTTACAGTCACACACTTGTACCCCACGCGCCACGACTTGCTTAATAAAATTACTTAGTTTAAGATAAAATTTTTAAATAAGTAAAAAAATAACACCCGTCACGCTACATGCAGCCTCGCACGTTGGTTCAAACGACATTCAGAATATTTAAAATATTTATGTTTCTTCGCTCTGTCAAAACAAGGCATTGGAGATCAGCCTAAACTCAATATGCAATATCATAAAGTTAGTTAGTAAAATGGAAAGCGGAGTGTCTTAACACTACGTTCGGCTTGCCTATCCTGCTATATATAAACTTATTATAATAACCTACTTGAATGTTAAAAATAGGTGATATCTTGAGCAATAAATACTAACTTTGCCATGTTATGTAGAAATTTTGCCAGAAGAATAATTTCAAACAAACCATTACAGGATTTCTTTCGCTTCGTTACATTTTACCAATTTAGAGAAGTGGTCTTCGTTTTAATGCTATTATTTTTGAAGCACACCGACCTTGGATCGACTGAGACTGATTTCTATTGATTATTACAAAGCTTTTCAATACAATTTTCCCTTAGATGTTTAAAAAAAATGATATACAGTCGTGGCGGAGAGGCGCAAGGGTGTGACTATAACGACACGGTTGTGGGTTCGATCCCCATTCGGAGGAATTAATTATTATTTATTAATATTTTTATATCTTCTCTATGGCACCGTGGAAAAAAGCTCGGCATTGCCTCGAAAATTTGGACAGAAATTGAGGAATGAAATGTTTTAACACTAGGATAAAGTTCTTAATTTTGGTGGCGTATGCAATCAGGTTGAAATAAGCACCTATAAATTTTAACTTCTTGATTTTTTTCCTTTATTTATATTGTAAATTTTCACTACTTGCCAAATTTCTTAAGTAGGTCCACGGGATGTGCCTAAGTAAGTTCATACACAATGTAGCAAAAATGTAAGAACGACCATTTATGCATAAATGGTCGTTCTTTTAATTGCATTAACTTAGAGCTTGATTTTTTCTGTACTTTATTAAACTGAAGAAGTTTTATTAAGCTGAGTTCCGCCGCTCAACACGCAATGTGTGTCTTAACACTAGTTTCACTCTGCTGAGTGCGAGATACAGCGTGACGCTAAAATGAAAATAAATATAAAATAAATAAATCAGCTTCGCGCTGTATCCCGCACACAGCAGGGTAGACAGAGGGAACCTAATGTTAAGACACTCCGTTCCTCACTTTCTGCTGAATTCTGGAGGCATTGCGTGTTGAATGACAGAATCAACGCAGCGCTTTGCCTCGATACCAGAGCGAAGAAATGGAAATATAAATTTAAGTAAATATTTCATCTGCTCGCGTGGGGATCGAACCCATAACCAGTCGATTTACAGTCACACTTTGTGCCCCTGCGCCACGACTGGTCTGAAAAAATAATAAAAATAAATATAATAAACTCATGATTTAGTTGGACTGTTATGATTATTCATCAGATGTTCCAAATCTTCTATTTTGATATGTCTGTCGTCGTTTCTTTATATTTATTTTAGCTAAATGATAAGTTATCATAAATATTGTTCAAATAATAATTATTGTTAATATAGTATATATAATTTTTATAGCAATGTCTTAATATTTTTTTCCTAAGAGATTCGATATTTTTTACGTGTCGACGGACAAATATAGGAACAATCGCAATTTAGGTTTATTAAATGAAAATAACCATTGCCTTGATCAGGTTCGAGCTATCGACCATTCATTCGTCCTCTTGTGTCAGTATGATTTCGTTTTCGGTCTTTTTTCTGTTTTTTTTATTTGTTAAGTCTCATGCTGTATCCCAGCACAATAGACAGAGACAACCTAGTATTAAGACACTCCGTTCCCTCCTTTCCTCTGTATTACCAAGACAGTAGTCTTAATAGGGACGAGTATACAACGGAGTGTCTTGACACTAGGTCCCCAGGTTGCCTCTGTCTACCCTGCTATGTGCGGGATACAGTGTGTAACTAATATAAATGAAGTACTTAGAATCAGAGTGGATTGTTTAACGCGAATACGGATTACCTATTATTAGGTGTCGACCACGTGGTTGATTTATGATAATGGAATATTGGCGAATGAGGCTTATTTTAATTTGCAACCACGTTAGGCTGCGATTGTATCGGTGATATTGGAATAGGCATATATTTAAATTTGCAACTCTGCGCGAGTGCACCCAGTTGAATTATACGAATGTTTATTTAATACAGAAATTAAATCCAGAACCGAGTAACCATATTATAACTAACAAGTGAATAACTAAGTATCGACATATAAAATAATATATTTCCAGAATTCGGCTGGAAGTGAGAAACAGAGTATCTTAAATTAGGTTCCCTTCGCCTATCCTCCTTTGTACAGTATATACAGAAGCTGATTTCATTTGATTAAATTTTAATTTAATAAAATAATACCTAGGCGTGTACCAAGTACTAAGTCAGTACTAGGTAGTGCCAACGCGAGTGTCAACATGATAACGCATTATCTCATATTATCTCATGTAGTCTAGTCATCTACGAGTGTTTATACGTAACAGGTTTTTTTATATATCAATATTAAAAACGGTTAAGTGCGAGTCGGACTCGTCCACCGAAGATTCCGTACTAATTTTAGGATTCTAGGTCAATGGCAGTTACAACTTATTAAAGTTGACAAATTAAATATGAAGTGAACTATAAATATCAATTTGTGAAGATTTTCTTCTATAAAATACCTATAATTTTTAACTTTTCGGAATTTTTTCTTTATTTGTAATGTTAAATGTTAAATGTAAGTTATAACTTCGTGCCAAATTTCAAAACTGTAGATTCACGGGAAGTATTCTATACAGATTTGATTACACGGCAAATTTAATATAAAAGTATGTAATTTAGCAAAATAAATGCATAAATCTTTTGATTGCGCTTACTTCATTTTTTCTGTGCTTTAGGGGATCATAAATATTTCATATAATTTACAGTTTGATGCCTCCACGCAATCTAGAGATAAATAATTTTGACAGACAGACAACAAAGTGACCTTATAAGAATTCCCTTACTACATTTCAAGTTACGGAGCCCTAGAATGAGGACGTTGTGGCGCAGGCGCTCTAGCGAGCGACTCTAAGCGCGACGGTTGTGTGTTCGATTCTCATTGGGCGGAATGAAATATTTAATTCTTAATTTTTTCTCTTTATTAATTCTGCAAAGCGCGGAGTTTAGCTCTGCCGCTCAACACGCAATGCCTAGAGAATTCTAAGAAAGTGGGGAAAAAGTGGGAAGCGAAAGTATTTTAATGGGAACAAAGCGACTACTAAGATATTATTTATGATTTAAAATTTATTATAAAATAAATTTTAATAATCATAAAAAAATTATAAAATATAGTAAAGGATATGTGATAATTTATTTTCTTAATGCAAGCATTAGGATAAAATACAATATAATAACATGTATTTCATTGATACATTAAGTACAAATCTAATCTTACAATTACTGAGTAAAACAGAAAGCTTTGATATTTTCATAAATATTATGAAAAATTCTTCAGATATTTTCCCCAACTATAATTTTTCAACATTCTTTAATGAACAAACATTAAAAGACAAGTAACAAAAACGCCTGAAAAGAGCGCTACTATTTTTTTATTTGTTAAATAAATATTAATACTATAAAAAAATATACTTATAGCAAACCTATAGCAAAATATACCTACAGGACAAGACCTGTAATAATTTATTTTCTCAATATAAAATCCTTAAAGTGGATATGAGTCATAAAAAAAATCATTTTTTTGTTTAAGCTGGCTTTGACAATCAAACAAATTATTATGATTTTTTCATAATAATTTGTGAAAATGCCGGAAAGCAGGGAACGGAGTGTCTTAACACTACACCTGCCTACTCGGGACACAGCGTGAACCTAAAAAAAAGAAAAAGAAGTAAAAATATAAAAGTTAAAGAAATTCTGCCTTTAATAACGTTATTTAATAATTTTTCAGTAAAACAGAAAGCTTTGACATTTCCACAGATTGTTATGAAAAAATCATCAGATATTTTCCCTAACTATAATATTTTCAAGAGATTTTTCTAAAAAAAAAACCAGCAAAATGTATGGACATAAGCGCCTGAAGCTAATTGTTTCATGAATGAAACATACTTTTAAGCCTGATCAAAAACAGTGGGGAGTCGCCGGGTTGCGCAAAGATTATATTCATTTTAGACACGACGTTTTAAAAGACAAAGCCTCCGGTTTTAATTTTTTTTTAAATAAGTTTTTGATAATTATTGTAATTGCAATGTTTTGTTTTTATACATTCTTTATTAATTTATGTTTTTAATAACTGACATTAAGAAAAATATTTTTTTTGCAAAATTATTACTAGAATTATGAAAAGTCATATAAATGCGATTATATATATTTAATATATGGAAGATGATAGAGGCACCTTAAGACACCTTTAGAAGATAATATAACACTTCATGTTATTTTGTTATGTCGCTGTTATTCGTTTTTCGTTCGAATTTTTTCATTCCTACATAAAAAATAATAAATACTGTTTCTCTTAGGTCTTTACATATTTTTTTGCATAAAAAATAAACACAGCAGCAAATAGCACAGCATAAATAAAAATTACAACTCAACAATATTGAGTCAACATAACACTATAACAACAAAATTAAACGAACAACCAAACAATTCTTAAGAAAAGGATGTGCTCAGTTAACATAAAGGCCGTGGCATGTCTGCACTTGGCCTACATCGCCTAATCTCTGTCACTTTGCCTGGGCGGGAAGCGCGGCGCGGGGGGGAAAACCCGGTCCTAGGCTTCAGTTACCAATCAACTACCAAAGGGGATATACGTTCGTCAATCCCATTAAAAATTCTTCAATAAAATCGTGTGTGAAATCGTATTTTTACCGTAGTGTTTTGCTTTGACACATGTGACGTTTCTTTTTTTCCTAGCAGTTATTAAAAGAACGGTGTTATCGAGCTTAGTTTTCAGAAAGTAAGTAATACTATTATATTAAACGATTGAATTTCTATTATGTAATTGACTGGGTGACCCCTGTGTATGTTTTTATATGTAGATATTACATAAATTGGTTATATACGTTTACATTTTAATCGAATCCAGTCGACGACAGCTAATGTTGTTAGAGAAAGCCTTTTAGCGTTTCAATTTGTAGTGGATAATAGAATTATTAGTTAGAATGTTTAAAAGGAATATATTATTTGTTAATAATTGAAATATTGTGTTTTGTGATAAAAAATAATAATTAATAGTTATAAGTGTGAAAGTAAAATATTTTTTAATAAAATTTTGTGCCTTTATAGAGATTCTAAATTTAAATTCTTAAAAAAAGATATAGAAAAAAATAATAATTATATATTAATTATATGAATGTTTTTGGATAGCATATAAAAAATATACAATTATTAATTATGAATATTAACAAAATATTATTATATCCGTATTTGAAGTCTTTTATATACTAAATGCTTTGTTTAGTATCTCCTATGTTCCATAATAATAAAATTTATAGTTTTACTGCTGTCATCAGTAAAATGCGATGCGACAACAATTCAAATGTTTACCGCAAACATCCCAGTTGGTAAACATTACGAAATAGAAAAACCTATAAAAACACAATAACTAAATAGGATTAAGTATTTAATAGTAGTCCTTAATTACGATTAACGACTATGATGATGATAGAATCTTAGAAAAGTCATTTTATTATCTATTTTTTTGCAAAATAGCGAGGTCATTTTCGTTCGAAATTTTCAATTTTATAAATCAAGACGCCGTTGTGGCGCACTGGGACAGCGTTTCACTAAGTGCGACCGTTGTTAGTTCGATACCTACTCAGGGGACAATATTTAATTTTTAAACATTTTTAAAGTGTTATTCCACACTTAGGAACACTTCGGTTCCACACTTCGGTTTCGGGCGCGGGTTCGAGTCCCGCTGCGTTCAAATTTTTATACGTTTTCTAAATAAGTAATATTTAATTTATTTACATTTCCCCGCTTTGGTACACAAAGCGCGGCGTTGAACTCCACTACTGAATGTCTTGAAAATGACAGAAAGTGGAGAATTGAATACTTTAATACTAGGCTTCCTCAGCCTACTCAGCTCTCTTGCTCAATATTATAAATGTGTAAATTTGTGAGCATGAGGTTTATCTCACATTCACGAGAAAATTACTGGACGGAACGGACGGAAAAAAATATATTTTTCATAATTTGACTGTAATATAAGAATAATCTTAAGTGGGCGAGGCCGCATTTATAACGATAGTATTTTATGAATCAAGTTGCTAAACGTCAAATTATATATTATGATGATAGTGAATTGGAATATTTCATGTTGAAGAAACTCCCCATTCTGGAGGTGTTGCGTGTTGAATGGTGAAACTCAACTCAACGCCGTGCTTTGCCTGGTCTCAACATCGAAGAAATCAAAATATTAAATATTTAATTTCGTATCGTATGGATTGTTTCAGGGACTCCAAATTATTATAGCGTTTAGGCAAACTTTACTCTCTAAAAATTCAGCTTCACGCTGTATCCCGCACACAGGGTAGGCAGGGGCACCTATTACTAAGACACTCCGTTCCCCACTGTTAAGTGGCGTAACTCAACCCCGCTCTTTGCCACGATACCAGAGCGAAGAAATGGAAATATAATTTAAAATAAATATTTCATTTATTTTCATTTCCTTGGGTGGGTATCGAACCCACAACACAGGAGTAGATGACTTCAAGTCTTCATCAAAGCTGAATCTCATTCAGCTCTTCTATTTATTTTTTAATTCCGTATGATTCACTGGTTAAATAAAATGCTTGCACTTGTAAGCGTAAGTTTCATGAAAGGAGAACTGAAATAGGTTTTCTCATTGCTTACTCCACAATAGCAGAAGCATTTTGATCGTCTATGATAATCTTTTTTTTTTAGTTTTTTTATAGCTTTGTTATATCATGCATTTAGCAAGGTAGGCAGAGAGAATCTAGTGTAAAGACACTCCGATCCCCACTTTCAACGCATTTTTGAGACTGCATGTTTGTTGAGTGGTGGAATTCAACGCCGCGTTTATATTTTTTGTGTTTGAGGCCGGTCGTGGCGCAGCGGCACGAGGTGTGACTGCAAAACCGACTGGTTGTGGGTTCGATCCCCACTCGAGGAGATGAAATATTTACTTAAATTTATATTTCCATTTCTTCGCTCTGGTGTCGAGGTTAAGCGCGGCGTTGAGTTCTGCCACTCAACACGCAATGCCTCCAGAATTCGGCAGAAAGTGGGGAACGAAGTGTCTTAACACTAGGTTCCCTCTGCCTACCCTGCT